>JAWDJX010000068.1:0-104686 GCA_033117895.1 Extremus antarcticus | reverse complement strand
CCCCCAACCCCACTCCTCACAAATCCGTACTCATAGCCACCCCCCTTGCCTTCTCCAAATCCCTCCCCAACACCTCAATCTTCCCCTCCAACCTCCGCACACAATCCGGCCCCAGCGGCATCCTCAACACCTTCCCCCTCAACCCCCCCGCCATCCCCTCCCCCGTCACAGCCTCAACAATCCTCGCAGCAGCTTTCACCGGATCGCCAGGCTGTCTCCCATCCGCTTTATCGAAATTTTCCATAAAAGTCTTCGCGATTGGGTACTGATCCGCGTTGAGTGCCGCAGGCACTTTTCCAGCGCCGAGGAATTTGGTGCGGAAGGCGCCGGGTTCGACTAGTAGGACGTTGATGTTGTGGGGCGAGAGTTCGGCGGCGAGGGATTCGGTGAGGCCTGTTTCGGTTAGATGGGTTTGTTTGGGTAGGGGGAGGTGGGGATGAGGGACCTTCGAGAGCGAATTTGCTTGCGGCGTAGAGGCCGACGGAGGGTCGAGCGTCGAGACCAGCGCTGCTGGACAGGTTGACGATGGTGCCGTGTTGGCGGGCGCGGAAGCCGGGGAGGGAGGCGCGGATGAGGCGGAGGGGGCCGTGGAAGTTTACTTCGAATTGGTCTTTGGCTTCCTCGTCGCTGGGAGCTAGTCAGCAACGAACCGAATAGTGCACGAGGGCAGCATACCTGAAATCCTCAATCGGACCTCTCCAGCTCATGCCAGCGTTATTCACTAGCACATCAACACCGCCGTGTTTGCTCTCAACTTGCTTGAAGACCCTCGAACAGGATGGTGCGTCCGCGACGTCTAGCTCTACGCACTCGCCGCCGGCATTTTCGATCTTCTCCACAGCGTCTGAAGCTCGTTGACGACTGCGAACGGTACCGACGACCTTTGCGCCGGTCTGGAGAGCTTTCAAGGCGATTTCGGTGCCGAAGCCTGAGGAAGCGCCTGTGATAAACCAGACTTGTTGTGCCATTGTGAGATCGAGATGGAAGATCGGCGTGATTGAACCTGTTGGGTCATGGTCGGTAGGTATCCTGCTGCTTTAATACTCGCCAACATTGACTCCATCGTCATAGAACAAAGGTCAGCCTAACGCCTAATACCGATTCGAACAACGGTCATACCATTATCGCCAGATGTAGACGGAGCTCAGCTAAAGATTCGTCGCATATCTTCAGCCTCGAGCATTTCCCCAAATCGTTCTCCGACGGAGATAAGCGTGTACGACCGGAAACCAGAACGATGTTGCTGTTGGAGAAGCAAGATTTTGCCTACTGTTGGAGAAGCGGTATGCTGTATCCAGCTCGTGTACTGTACATCAGTGTATACTTTGACAATCGTAATGTACACAACACCGACGAAGCGGCTTTCCAACGCCATCGCTATGCCGAAATTCCCTAACACCGCTCAAGCCAACGCCTCAACCTCTCGTCCAGGCGGCTGAGACTCGATCCGTCCCTTCTGCGAACGTCGCCACTCACTCTTGACGTGTCCGAGCAGCCTCAAAGCACCTGCCGGCGTCACGCCTTCAATGCGCCTAGCTTGTCCAACTGACTCCGGCCGGGTGTCACTCAGGACTTTTTTCTCCTCGAAACTCAACCCGAAGATCGCTTGGTAGTCCAGACCTGCTGGTAGAAGTAACGTCTCGTCCCGCACGAAAGCGGCAGCGGAAGCTTCTTGCTGCGTGATGTAAGGTGCATATGTGCCTTCGATTTTCATCCGGGCTTGAATGCGAGGGGAGAAGTTTGCGACTTCCGGGATTGCAGAGATCAGAGAGGAGGTCGTGATATCCGTATGTCGTAGCATATCGAAGGCAGAGCGACGTGAGCTGTCTTCTCGGATTGTGAAGCCATGCTCGGTCCAGCCCTGAGAGCTGAGCTTCTTCGCTTCAAGCAGAGCACGAAGCTCGTCCATCTGTGCTTTCTCGTCGCTAAAAGCGGCCCATCGTTTGTTGCCGACCGCGCCAGCCTCTCTGCCCTTTGCGGTAAGCCGCATGTCCGCGTTATCCGCCCGAGCAGACATCCGGTACTCCGAGCGTGAAGTGAACATTCGGTATGGTTCACTTACGCCTTTAGTGACGAGATCATCGATCATGATGCCGATGTAGCTGTCTGCTCGGGACATTGTGAATGGTACTCGCCCAATAGCTGCATTCCCGGCATTGATGCCAGCTAATATGCCTTGCGCAGCTGCTTCTTCGTACCCTGTCGTGCCATTGATCTGACCAGCAAGGAAGAGCCCGCTGATGGCTTTAGTCTCCAATGTGCTTTTAAGGCTGCGTGGGTCGACATAGTCGTATTCGACACCGTATCCAGGCTGGAGCATTTTTACATCTTCGAGACCCACTATCGTCTTCAGCATTGCTTCCTGCGCTTCGGCCGGTACAGTCATGCTGATACCGTTGGGATATACCACGTCATTGTCGAAACCTTCCGGCTCGAGCCAGATCAGATGCTGTCCTTTCGAAGCGAAGCGTAGGATCTTGCTCTCTAGCGACGGACAATATCTTGGGCCCTTAACAGACTCGCGGATGTGGATGCTGTTGTCCAGGTTTTGTCGGATGATCTCGTGCGCAGCGGGATTTGTGAAAGTGCTGTGGCAATCGAGCTGCCGCTCAACCGCGACTTTTTCGTTCAGATAGGAGAAAGGCACAGGCGGCTCGTCTCCAGGTTGCACTTGAAGTTTGGAGTAGTCTATGGTCTTCCTGTCTAGCCTGGGTGGAGTCCCAGTCTTCAATCTGCCAAGCTTGAATCCAGCTTCCTTCAAGGACTTCGACAAGCCGAACGTTGCAGCTTCGCCCATGCGTCCAGACGGGAAAACATCCAGCCCAATGTGGATTTCTCCACCCAAGAAGGTTCCAGTCGTGATCACCACGTTCTGTGTTTCGATCACTTCTCCAGACTCTAGCCTCACACCCGTAATCTTTCCATGCCTGCCTTCTGCCGCAGCCTCCGGAGATCGATCCACGATAATGTCTGCAACCTTGCCTTGTTTGACCTGCAGCCCGCGGTAGTTCATCATCTCTTCCCGCATGTGCTTCTTGTACAATGCCCTGTCGATCTGTGCTCGTGGTCCCCAGACTGCTGGTCCCTTTTTGCGATTGAGCATTCGGAATTGCAATCCAGCTTGATCAGTGATACGTCCAACCAAGCCATCCAAGGCATCGATCTCGCGCATCATCGTGCCTTTCCCAATGCCACCGAAGGAAGGGTTGCAGCTGCATACTCCAAGGTTGTCGTATGAAGGCGTGACAAGGGTCGTTCGAGCGCCGCTTCGAGCTGCTGCCGCCGAAGCTTCGCAGCCTGCATGGCCACCACCGATTACTACTACATCCACCGGAGCACTACAACTGATCAGCGGTCGAGAGCATTAATGCGGTTAAGCGAGGCGATACCTTCGATCAATAGGGAGGTCCGCCACGGAGGCAAGACCTCGCCGGAAAGCCTTCGCCGACCTCACACGCGGCGCATGGCCCCAGAGCTTTCGTGCTCTAGCTGAGAACACGATCGTCATGATGGAGAGTCTTTCGACATTCTTCACTGTCCGTCGGAGCGTGTTAAGTCGAGATTCTGGCCAGCCTCGGAAGTTAACGGACCGAGCCGCTAGTTTTTGACGGCCGCATTGGGAAGGAGCGCATGCTTACGGTTGGCAATGGCAAAGTGTCTTTTATCCTTCCCTTCCTTTTCGTACCACCTTCAATCCTGTACATCTGGACCTTTGATTTCCTGAGGATATGGTAGTTGGGTCAGACATAGCATGCGTGGGAACTTGCGCCTTGCCTTGAAACTTGCCATTGCTTCAGGAGTCCTTTGCCATGCTCAGCAAAGCGATGGCGGAGCTGCCAACACCTCTGCGACGACAGTCAGCAGCGATGCTGTACAGACTCCGACTACAAGTGTTCCGATAATACTCTCTTCAGCCTCGACACTCGGCAATGGAACCTGTGCTAGCCGCACTGCAAACTACATCACCCACACATTGCCCCAGCAATGTCTGAGAACGGGACGACAGAGCACGACCACAGCCAAGGACGGAGGATCTCAGTCCAATGCTACTGCCAGTCTCCTCACAGGTACAAACAGCCACCTATCAGACCTAGAGACCCAATTATTGGCGACTTCCACATCCACGGTGATCGAAACTATTTCGACAAGTTCGGAGAAGCTGCCGGACTCCACGGATGCGGTCGGCACCCTTACGAAACTCTTAGACCCAGCAGTAAGTGAGACTGAGGATGAGTCCGCTCTCGACAATGCAAAATTTCTATCCTTCGAAGAGTGGAAGAAGCAGAACTCAGTCAAGTCCCCGGAACCAGGACGTGATCCTCGCGAGGGTATTGAGCGACCACGACCTGGCATCAACAACGCCCTAGATGGTTTCGGAGAAGACGGTGAAATCGAACTGGACTTCACTGGGTTCGGCAGTCCTGCCAGCGGCCCAAGACAGCAGCAAGCCGCATACAGGGCTACCGACGATGCTGCAGCAAAACAAGCTACCCCGTCTGCTCACTCTCCGCGTTCGAAGGATGCTGGTAAGACGTGTCAAGAACGGACCAACTACGCCTCCTTTGATTGTGCTGCTACTATGCTAAAGAACAATGCGGAATGCAAGTCAGCATCATCTGTACTTGTCGAGAACAAGGACAGCTATATGCTCAATACCTGCTCTGCTCAGAACAAGTTCTTCATCGTGGAGTTATGCAACGACATCCTGGTGGACACTATCGTCCTCGCCAACTACGAATTCTTCAGCAGCATCTTTCGCCACTTTCGCGTCTCAATATCGGATGTCTACCCTGTCAAACTGGACAAGTGGAAAGACCTTGGAACGTTTGAGGCTCGAAACACGCGCGAGGTGCAGGCGTTTCTTATCGAGCACCCGCAAATATGGGCACGCTATCTGAGGATTGAGTTCCTGACTCACTATGGGAGTGAGTACTACTGCCCGGTCAGTCTGCTGAGAGTACATGGTACGACAATGCTGGAAGACATGCGGCACCAGGAAGACGTGGCGCATAGTGAGGTCATTGACGAGGCGGCACTGGAGCCCGAAGCCACCGCTACCCTTGCTGATGCTCAAGAGCCCATCGCCTCAACCGACGAAACCTCGAAAAAAACAGTACAAGCGATGCCCAACATCGAGATTGAACTATCTCAAGCGGCTGAAGTGGCAATCGAGAATGTCACCAACACACCTGCGCCTACCGAGCACACAGAGAGTTCTGATGTAACCACGCCAGCAACCCCATCAACCCGAAGTAGCGCCAATGGTACTGTTGCACTTCTGGAACTGCCGACCTCCGGTGTGTCTCCGCTGATATGTCCTACTCCTACGGTCGGCAAAGAAGAGCCATCTGTGTCTTCCGAGTCCTCGCTACTCAAAGAGTCAGCGGCCGTCGCGACCAATGGGACTGAGCTTTCGCAACCAAAAGAAGCAGTCACAGCATCAGCAGGATCCTCAAGCAACGAGACCGAAGTCTCTAGCGTCTCCGCAACGGGGTCTTACACGCGCAACGACACCACCGTACGGCATACCTCGGTTTCAGAGCCCAGTACCAGCAAGCCAGGCGTTGTCGACGATGTGTCGAGCTCAGGCGTCGCCTCGAACAACTCAGCTACAGCATACGATACTGCATCGGCGACTAGCAGTGCGAATAGCATGTCTCGTGCTGCTTCGAGCACGGCGTCAGCTCCAGCACAGCCGCAGCCATCCACGCAAGAATCCTTTTTCAAGTCGATACACAAGCGCCTGCAGCAACTAGAAGCGAACAGCACGCTTTCACTGCAGTACATCGAAGAGCAGTCCAGAATTCTGCGCGATGCCTTCTCGAAGGTCGAGAAACGGCAGATTTCTGCCACGACCTCATTCCTTACGAACCTCAACCAAACCGTGATGCAAGAGCTACATGGCTTCCGACAAGCTTACGACCAGCTTTGGCAAAGTACAGTCATCGAACTCGAAGGGCAACGAGAGCAATACCAGCGCGAAATGCTAGCCATGAGCTCACGCCTCACCCTTGTCGCGGATGAGTTGGTCTGGCAGAAGCGAATGGGTATCGTACAGTCGACCCTTCTGCTTCTCTGCCTTGGTCTCGTACTCTTCTCGCGCTCAGGGACCACAGGCTACCTAGAAGTCCCGCTGATGCAGCAGATGATGAACAAATCCACTGCTGCACTAGGCCGTACCGGTTGGGAGAGCCCGCCGGTTAGTCCTTCGCCTGAAAGCAGAAGCCCGGTCAGTCATTTCCGGAGACGGCTTTGGCGTTCTGTCACTGAACCTTCTGCGGGTGATAATGCGGAGGACGACACAGTATCTGTGGTGACTGATAGTCGGCCTGGCACTAAGGACGGACCGTTGATGAACGGGGTGCCGATAGATGTCAGCGTGCAGCCGCCCACACCGCCAAGGGATGCGTCGGTGGAGGACAGTAGAGAGTGGGAGGACGCTGATGATGAGGAAGATGTGCTGGACATTAGAGGGTCGCAGAGTGGACCATCCACGCCGAGAGGGACGAGGGAGAGTGAAAGTGCTGGTGAAGGTATATTAGATGCTGGGTAGTGATGCTGAACTGCAATCTGAGCATTCTGCATAGCAATACATTCGAGTTCTTCAAGCATCCCGTTGTAACCTTCACCAAGATCGCAGACTGTCATTTGACCAGTGTCATGAACCAAACCCAAGCCCAACACCCGATCCGCAACGCCAATCGTGCTTCATGAATCGTCCGGCCAGCATGCCACTGACAGCACCCTCAATCATTACTGGCACATCCGCGGCATCCACAGCTCACGCACGTAATCTCCTGATCCTCCTTCAACTGCTCGCGCGGCACCCGGCAAATGCACGTGCTGTTGAAGTTGGTCTCCTTGGTCTGGATGCACCGCAGACAACACAACTAAATTACCAAAGTCAGCTCTTCCTCCCGCATGACCACACTCTAGAAAGTTACAACGCACCTTCTCATAGCCCTGCTTCTTCCACTTGGCAATCAGAATCGCATCAGCATAGTTGTTCTTGAGCAGCCAGTCATAGAGCGTCTTGCTGATGGCCTCTTTCTCGTAGTAGAGGTCGTAGATATATCTTGACCCTGTGCGTAAGTAACAGAATTGTCAGTGGGTATTCGTGGGAGCCGTTGAGACGCGTGCTGAGGTCAGAAGAGAACGATATCTCTCACCTTAGACGCCTCTCAGGCTGGGGGTTCGCCACCATCACTCCCGAAAACAAGTCACGCATAGATATCTTTCGAGCGGGTTTGACAATCGCCTTTCAGGGAGTATACCTACGTTGATGCGTGATCTGGAAGACGGGCCAAAGCATTTCATGCTTCTTCTTGCCTTCATGGCTCGCATTTTCGGCGTCCTTGAGTTTGTTCTGGAATTCGAGAAGGGTGTCCTCGATGTCCTCGAAGCCTTCGGGCGGGGGCTTGCGGTTCTTTGCTGTGCGGATTGCTGGCATGTTGTCGGTTTGTTCTGAGATTCAGTATGTGGTGATGTGGATCTGGAGAAGTGAAGTCGTGATCTGTAAGGACATGTGAAGACTGCAGGGATTATAGCGCGGGCCGTTCCACATACATGCTAACGCTTACGTTCCGAGCTGCAGCAGCAGCTCGTGGACGCGACCTCCCCTGTACGTTCAGATTGCTTCTGATCAATATCATCTCCCTCCAACGTCGCCATCCTTAGTCTTCAAGATGGCAGAAGTTGATGGAAGACGCGACAACTACCGCTCTGGCGGTGGGCACGGAGGTGGAGGTGGAGGCGGAGGCGGAGGTGGACGAGGTTACAACAACAAGAGGAAGCGCTTTAGAGGTAACCTTCATCGGACGCATTGAGTGGTTGCGTTCGAAATACTAATCTTGATTCACCAGAGGACGACGATGTCGAACAACAGCCCTACCGCAACCAGCGACAGCGCCACGAAGCACCACCCGGCACCCGCATCAGGAGAGGCTTGGTCGAGATCGGCGAAGATGCGCTGCGCATGCCACACGAGGTCGCCATGAACCTGGCTAAATTGGTCGTCGAAAACTGGGAAGACGAGTACGTCAGAGACACGTTGAGCTCAGTCACATTGAGACTGGTTGAGGAGCAGCCGTTCAAGATCCCGTTCGTCGCTGCTGTCATCCTTTTCGCCCATGGTGAGAAGAAAGAGGTCGCAGAAGACATTGTTACAAAAGCCGGAGCGCAACTACAAGAACGCTTGGAGAAAGGGCAATGGCGGGAGTTCAAGTTGACGCTTAGGTTCCTGGCTTGCTTGAGTAGGCTGTACGAGACCGATGGCGTGTTGCCGATCCTGGATGAGCTCTTTAACCGAGCAGTTGACCTTCAGACGGCTTCTCAGGAAGACGCAGTGGGACTGGAGCTGGTGCGCATCATCTTGTTGACCATTCCGTACCTCCTCGCAGCCGCTACGGACGCTTCGCTACAACAAAAGGCTGTTGAGCTGCTGGAGAAGACAGATGTCATCGCCTCTACACCACTTCAACTCGAAGCGCTGGTCGATCCGTATCTGTCACAAGATGAGGCCGAGAAGCCGATGTCCTTCGGCAGTACCATTTCCATCCTACAGCGCCAACTTCAGGACGAGGCGACAAATGGGTGGCCATTGACTTGCATCATGCGAATCTTCGACCCTTCATACATGCGCAACGTGGACGGAGGTGCTGATGGTGAAGCGAATGGGGACAGCAAGTCGGGCCCCGTCGCATTTCCAACCATCACTGTTCCCGCTGTCGTCATTCAAGGCCCGCGGGCTCTCTTCCCGGAACTGTTTTTCTCCGTCTTCGCGGACCAGGAGATCGAATCCGTACCATCAACCAGGGAGATCGCTTCAACTTTGATCCGCGACGCCAGCAACGATACGATTAACTGCCTCGACTTCAATCGTAACATGGTTGCAAGATACTTGAGCGAGATCGACTGCTTCTGGCCACCGAACACTTTCCTGAAGCGCGGTGTGGCGTTCGACAAGCTGCGTGACATGGACAACAACCAGCAGATGTGGAAGCCTGAGGATGTGGCGATCGATGCCATATTCTCGCAGATGTTCACACTACCTGCCCCTGAGCACAAGCTCGTCTTTTATCATTGCATCATTACCGAGAGCTGTAAGATCGCACCAGCAGCGATAGCACCGAGTCTAGGGCGTGCGATCAGGTTTCTGTACAAGGGCCTCGACCACATGGATCTGGAGTTGGTGTATCGTTACATGGACTGGTTTGCGCATCATCTCAGCAACTTTGAGTTTAGGTGGAAGTGGACTGAGTGGTGAGTGGTCGTTATGGAGATCACTAGTATGGTACTGACCGTCTACAACAGGACTCCCGACATCCAGCTAGCCGACCTCCAGCCACGCAAAGCTTTCATCAACGGTGCACTAGACAAGGAGATCAGACTCTCATTTGCGAAGCGTATCCGTGAGACTCTGCCGGAGCCGTACCGTCCACTCATCCCGACCAGCAAGGAGAAAGATATGCCCGACTTCAAATTTGCCGATGACCAGACGCCATTCGCTACCGAGGGTCGAGAAGTCCTCAGCATGATCAAGAAGAAGGCGCCCGAGGAAGATCTGCAGCGCGTACTGAACTCCATCCAGGAGCAAGCACAAGCTCTTGGTGTTGCCGATCCACTCGTCAGCAGCACCGACGTCTACATGACAGCTATCCTGTCGATCGGAAGCAAGTCACTCAGTCACGTCTTGTCTACGATTGATCGGTGCAAGGAACGTCTTCTCGCCATCGGCACTCAAAGCGAGCAGGCTAGGAGGCAAATCATCGCAAGCGTGGTCGAGTTCTGGGCCCACCATCCGGGTACCGCCGTCAACATAATCGACAAGCTCATCAACTACACCATCGTCACGCCCGCGAGCATCATCCAGTGGGCGCTGATCGACCATGTTGATCGCGGTCGCGGTCTGGCACAGGCCTATGTTTACGAGGTGATCTCCATCACCATGTTCAAAGTCACGAACCGTATGCACCAATTGCTCGAACTCCGGAACAACAACACGACGCCTTTCGACCAGCGCAAGCAGATGGACGAGGCGTTACCTGGTGAGCGGCAGGGGATGAGGGATCTGTTTTCTGCGATTGAGGATGCTGTTTCTGGGATCGCTATGGGTGCCCAAGATGAGATGATCGAGAGGTTTGAGGGTGATGAAGAAGAGCAGGAGCTGATCAAGATGTGGGGTGAGAAGTGGCTGCGCGTGTGGCGTAGGAAGGGGGCGGTTATGGAGGCTGTGGTTGGCGAGGGCGCTATTGAGGAGCTGGGAGAGCCGCCGGAGGAGGTTGTGGTCGCCGATGCGGCGCCGGAAGAGGACATGGATCGGATTGAGTAGGAGGAACCCGACTGGGCTAAGTAGGAGAGTATGGATCGGATGGTAGGAAAGTGAGGTATGTATGCATCAGGAACCGGGTAAAGCCCGATGCTTCACTCTCATGTGGCAGGCAGCGACATACGTGGCCGTGAGGTCTCGTCTCTTTCTCCTCGTCCTGCTCCCTTTGGGGTTTGTGCTGAGCTCCAGATCATTCATGGCTTCGAGCAGCGCTCTGTAAGATCCCAAGATACCACCAGCAAGCGGTTCATCGTTGCCGAGAACGCTTGCGACGGCGGAGAAGCCTTATCCTCGCTCGAACTCGCAGCTCGTCGACCTCTTCCTTCTCGCCCTTGCTGTGCCCGCGACGGACGATGCGCTAAGGTAGGCACCCTGGCTCTCCTGGGTGTGATATGCCACTGGACTAGACATTGGAGCCCTACGAGCGCGACAAGAGCACGGAGAACAGGCGCAGTGAGTATTGTGTACGAAGAAGATGGTAAGATCTGTCTCGCAACAGCTGTCGACGACAATGCTGCTACAGGGACTGATCTTGTGCTGATGTCGTCGTCAAGAGGCCAGAGAGCAGCTGGAGGCTGACAAGACAGTCCTCAGCCTCTTCCGTGTTGGCCACCAGGTTAGCCGGTGCTCTGTCCATACGGACCGGTGGAAGTGTTCTCCGAGACAGGATCACAGACCAAGCGACGCTCTGAAACCTTTCAAGCTCGATGGTAGATTCGAGACGCCAGCTAAGCCGTCTAGGTAGGTACTCACCGGGCTTGACCCCTGAACACGGCACGGACGCTTGTGAAGCAAAAGTCGACGCCTTTTTGCTCTCTGAAACCAACACATCACAGCACAACGACAACTTTCACAACTACAAAGTCTACCACGCAGTATCATCCGCGACCACAACGCCTACCACGAACCATCACAGCTATGGATTCCAAAGACATCGCTACTTATCGAGTTCACAAGCCCCCTTGCAAACGCTTCGCCACAGGCACATGTCCATTTGGAGAGCTCTGCGGCGGCGAGCACCACCCCTATCTGAGTCCGTCGCTGGTTCAGAATCGCGAGCACGACTACTATGTTGATAACACCCCGCGCGTCGCGTGTTTGAGGTGCTTGCAGCTTCTGCGCAAGGTATGAGTGCATCGACGCGCGCTTTTCATAACATATGCTGACATGGTCTAGTGTGACAAGAAGGATCACGGTCCCGGCTCGGACGACCCGTGTTCGATGTGCCGTCACTACGGTGGCGAGAACTGCGAGTGCGTGATCTCGGAGGTCACCTACAATGACACAGCATGGAGAATCATGATGGTCCGAGGCGGCGCCGGCTACGTTCTGCCCGCATATCTCCTCCCCAGTGAACGAGAACCACGCAAAGGAGACAGAGCCAAGCCGCTCGTACTGATGTTGACGGAGAAGCTCGTCCTCGGGTGGCGCGGTCAGACAAAGCAGCAACTTGATGAGGATGGTGATGCGCTGCCTGACTACGTACGCAAGCTTCCGAGGGCGTATTTGGTCCCGCCACGCCCGAACAATGCAGACCGAACGATGCCGGAATGGGTTGAAGAGAGCAACAAGAACAAACGAAAACTCAACGACGGCCGTGCTTCGTCCTCCTACGCGTTGCCGGCGACATACACCACTATGGCACCTTTCCCGACACATCCACCATGCCTACGACCACCAAGAGACCTCAACAACGGCGAGGTGGTGGCCTCAACCTACTACTGGGAGATAGGCTCGTGGGAGCATAGATACGAGAGTGGCATCATCACACGTCAGGGACAATCTTCCGAGCGCGCACGTCACCTGCCTTTACTATCGGGAGACATGTCGCTAATTGACAAGCAGGGCTAGAGTCAACATGCTCGCGGCGACTATACCCAATCATGACCACCGCATGCACCCGCACTCACGCCACCACATGCAAGACCGACCTTGGCGTCGGCAGCAACAGCACACCACAATGCCTTGCCCAGCGATGTCAACAAAGAGCCAACCCCGAAAAGATAGGCGGCGGCGGCGGCGATGGATGTGGACTAGGGTTCCAAACGCGGTGATTTGGAGTTGTAGCCTGATATCAACGGTGGCGTCGACGGCAACGCGTACAGCTCCGGCAGCAGCGACGATGATGAGCAGTGATAGCTGGCCTTGCTCCTCCATACCCATCTTTACTCGCTGGTAGATCACACAAGTTCTTTACCGCTTTTAGTCTTCGGATGATGAAGCTTCAGACAAGGCGCTCTAGGTAGTCGTTCGTTACATATGCTAGTACACGCTGCCGCAAAGGATTCTGGCTTACTTGCTACTACGGAGATGGAGGTCACTTGTAACAACGCCTCTACCTCAAGATCGGTTAACACAACATCATGCCTCTTCGTCGAAATCGTTTCTCCACGCCGGGCATGCTTCTCGCAACATGGACGAGAGGTGTCGGGTAGTTGACAGCAGCTATAGCAAGTGCGAGCATCTGCATCGTTCGCTCGGCCTGGATTGTCTGAGGTGTCTGAGGCAGAATCTATGGTAGAGCTCTAACCAAACTCACTAATTTTCTGCTTTGCTTCGCGGACTAGCTTGTCGATGCGCGCGAGTTCCCTTGTATCTTTGGTTCTCATCATCAACTCCTCCCTGAGATCCTGCCATTCTTGCTCGTGCCTCGCGATGACATCTCCAATGACTTGTCGTGCGTCATACGCCTCAGACTGCTCCTTCTCAAGATTTGTGGAAAGTTCATCAAGTTCCTTCCGCAGATTGTCCAACGCCTTGTCGACGTCGCCACTCGCGCTTCTTGGATTCCAGCGACGGACGATACGCCAGAGAGCCTCAGCGCGGGCACGACACTCCTCACCTTCTTCCCTATTGGCCGAATCAGCATATGCTCCACGATACACAGATAGAAACACGAGTAAAGAGATGCAAAGATATCATACCAGTCGCCGAGTGTGTCTCCCAGCAGTATGAGCGTCTTCGTGCTGAAGCAAGCGTGGGATGTCCGGTCTAGCAAGCAGGGCCTGACACTTTTCAATGCACCTTTCCAGATCGTCAGCTGCATGTAGCTGGTGTGCTTCAATCCCTCGGAGAATTGGGCATCGATAGTGTTTTGCACGATGGGCATTGAGATTCGAATGTCCGCGATACAGAAGTATGGAACCGGTGTACAAAGCTTGACTTCACATCAACTGGCTGATGGTATGTGAAGATGAATACGCACGTCCGTTCGACGAAAGAGACGGCAAAATTCCAACATGTCCGGTACCGGAGACGAAGAACGTCCTCCATTCCGCGGTCAGGCTGAGGCTTCTGCCTTGCCAATGCCAGCACAGCAGTACCGTACTCATAATATCGCCGCAATGACCAGCAGCAAGCACAAGAGAAAGGAGGCTCGTCGATTGCCTGGGCCTAGGAAAGTGATGCTCGAAGCCAAGAAGAAGAAATGTTTGAGACACCGTTACTTACGCCAGCTGAAGACCGCAGAGAGAGAAGCTCGCCAGTAAGAGCGGTCGCAGAAGTACCACGATGCTCGCCACCTTGACTTTCCTCCTGCCCGTCTACTGTCTTTCCAAGATCGCGGCCGTGCTCACAGTCTCCATCCATACCGATTCACTGTTCCTTCGAAAAGTCCGTCATCTTCGAGGATGTCCTCCTTGGCCTTGCGTCTTTACCACCCATAATTAGCTTGTCCTTTTGAACACAAAGCCATCGATCAGTCTTCGCCCTTGGGTCTGATAGTTAACACAGCATCCAGGTGCAGCCCCTTGTAGTGTTCGTCTTGTGTCTGTCAGCTGAGAAGCGGCTCAAGAGGTGGAAAAATCTTTGCAACGCTGTTCGTTTCAAGGTACCGCTCCAAAACTAGTAGGTCTAAGCCATCGTTCGCATATCGATAAACCTGATAGACTGGGAGTCACCTCCGTAGGCATCAATATAAGAAGCGCTCCGAAGTGAAGTCCGCATCCCAAAGAGGCAGTTGCGGACGATGCTAGTCCAGAACGGTAACGTAAAGTCCGAGAGCTTCTCCTCCCCCTCGCTCCCCTCAAACCTTCTTTCCCGTAAAGGACCACAAGTCGCTTCCAGCTCGTGAGACCACTTGCTGATGCTATCACCCACGTGAAGGATTTGTGGTCGGACTCGCATAGCTGGTCGCCGGCGTGCGGGAAGAGGTGAAGCTATACTGCCAGGCTCGTCCTGAATGTCCGCACAAGGCTGGACTTGCTTCTTTGGGGCCCTTCGGAGTACTGTATCTCGATTGAGTTTGGTGTAAACAACATGTATAAATGTCCGTTACTCTGAACGTGAACTTTTCGTCTCAGGTTCGATCAAATCTGAGTGTCAATGACATAAATGCAACGGGAGAAAGATTTCGCCTGGTGCCCCGAACATCTCCCGCATAGCAAGAAGAACATGGCTTCTCACGCAGTACTCCGTATCGACGATGACCTCCTGCTTTGCAACGAATGTGGGACACAGTATCCAGTAAATGCGGAAGCTGGCAAGAAAGACTGCAGAGTCTGCGATGTGAGCAGATCCTCGCCCTCTGATATCGCGAGCCAAGCTCATATCATCGACAGGATCCCAGGCAGTATGTTCCTGCAACAGGCCAGGCGTTCACCACGCTGGCGACGCTGAGGGCAGAGGGATACAAGAACGTTTGGTACCATGATAAGGAGAACCCCAAAGTATGGTGGGTTCGAACAGAGCCGCAGGTTGTCCGAACTTCTCCAAGTCAACAATATATGGCTGATCAAGAACCAGTTCGCAATCGGCAACCGTGCCGAATTGGTCATCACCGACGGAGGCTGCGTACTCTGGGACCTGATTCCCTTCCTTGACCAAGAAAGTGTTGATAAGGTATGGCCAGCGGAATCGTCTTTGCGGAAACACATTATCTGACAACCAGTAGATCAATGAGTTTGGAGGCCTGAAGGCCATCGTGATATCGCATCCGCATTATTATAGCACCTGGGCGGAGTGGTCGAGAACGTTCAGTTGTCCGGTCTACACTGGTGCTCCAGACCAAGAATGGTTCGAACGTAAAGATACGCCAGGGTCTGAGATCCGACTGGTCACAGAGACGTACACTCCGATCCTGCCAAAGGAGATTGATGGTGTGACAGCCATCTTAACTGGTGGCCACTTTCCGGGCTCGATGCTGCTGCATTGGAATGGAATATTGTGTGCGCCAAAGCCTCCGGTTGCATGAGATGACGATCTGTACTGATGCTTCCACCCATACAGTCAACGCAGACACCTTCTTCACCAGCCCTAGTGGAAGCAATCCTGTCCCAGGTGAGTCTAAATGGTCACAGAGTCCCTGGTGACAGATATGCGCAGGCGGTCTTTGCCTAAGATATTGCTGATCTTTTGGCCTTACGTGCTTAGGAAAACCAGGCGTGATCAGCTTCAGCTTCTTCTGGAGCATACCAAATCGAATTCCACTGCATCCGGACGACATATTTTCAATCTGGAAGAAGGTAAAAGATCTCAATTTCCACACCTGCGTGGGTGCTTTCAAAGGCCAGGATGTGAAGACCATGAAGAACGAGGAAGCGAGGAGAACCGGTGGTGCGAAGGGCCGTCTGTTGACAAGCTGCAAACTCTACATTTCAGCGATGGGCTGGAAGGAAGACCAGCATCCTATCTTTTCGGAGGAGTTGCCAACCGTTTAATCTGCTGGCACTCAAACTTCGAGGGCGAATTGTTGCGGACGGGCGAAGCCCGACTAGGCCCTCACGGTTCTCCACGATCCAGAATTCTTGAGGCAGGGCTTCGAAGCCGTCCACGCACCGTCATCCATGGCTCTTTGCGCAGGGTATACCTCTCTTTTATAATACTCAATGGCAGCTGAAGGCGGGGGAGAACTGAAGCCTTGTTCGTTCTGTTGACTCGAGAAACTCATCGTAGCAGACTCCCCGATTAGATCTGGTCGGCGTTCTCGGGCAAAATTCAATACCCAGCGGGCATCTTGCACTCTTCCCTCTTTAGCTAACAACTGACCCGTGCGAATGAATGAGTTCCACAACATGACTGACTGGTTTCCTTCTCTAGCTTCAAGGATGTTGCGCTTGAACGGTGTCACCGTGGCCGGGTCCGTATACCCCTTGAAAAATTCGAAGATAGGTCCGGCGCTTGGTCGTGTAGGGTGGTCCAGTAGTAGCCGGACTCTCTGGAAGTCCCTTTCTGCGCTGTCCGTCACCCAACAAACCAGGCCATGTATAAACCTGTCGAATTGCGATGGGTGAACGAGAGGCTTCGCTTCGGACTTCAATGCCTTCGTCAACCAAACGCCGGGCCCACGATAGGGGATGTAGATGTCTGGTCGTTGTTTCGATATTTTGATCATTCGTTCAAAACTATCCAGAGCTCCCTATACATGAATCTTAGTCTGTATTGTGGACGCTACTGAGAGCGAGTCTACCTCCAAAGGCCGCTCTGGCCGTTCCCAAAAAGCCTGCGCTTCTATGCTATGTTAGGCATCGTTCGATACGTGGACGTCTGCGTAACTGTAGATTTACTACGACAGGATTAGCGATTGTGGTATTCTAAGCAGCTTTTCGGCGAACTTACCCGAGGAGACGACGAAAAAGATTGCCCTTGTAAGTATGCGCTGTAGTATGGGCGTCGCCTACCCGATACCCACGGGGGGCGTGGTTTGCGCGAACCCAGTGCCAGAGGTATGATTCTGAAACCGGGCCCTCCGCTACCAGACAAAACACCATAGATCGCACTGGAAGCGTCAGCCACGTCTTAACAAGATAAGGGGCACCCTGCTACCCTTCAGTACTCACTAAACCCAGATTGTTCTATCAAATCAACGCGGTCGTGCCCGCCAGATTGGAACAGCCAACGAAGAGCACGAACTCCCGGTTTGTCTTTCGCATATTGGTGTCGAGCGTCGTTGGGTCGCTTATATCGGGCGTGCAATGTGGTAATATACGTTTCCAGGCACAGAAGTTTCTGCGTCATCCAGACTGGCTAGTGGCTTCGCCTGTAATGACTCCGGCATGCTGTCTTTCCATTTATGAGGGTCTTAACTGAGCAACTTATCATAAGGGCGGAATGCGACCGGGAAGATGGGGCAAGTCAGGTAAAATTCGTGGAAGTATTCTTTCGTTATAGGACCTTTGAACGAAGGATGAAGAGTGAGCGCCCACCAGCAATATGGGCAGGTGGTCGGACAGGGACACGCCCGACTCCATTGGCACGAAGTGTATTGTGCCTCCATAACATCGGCGCGGCCTTGCGAAACATCGCGACAGCCGGGTGCTATCACATGTCCTTGTTGCGAGGAAACAGATTTTGATCCAGCAAGGGGCCGAATGAGTTGGTGTAACCTCACGAAGCGAAGCCTTGGCAAGCCATGAGCAAAACAACGACAATCGAGACTCTCGACGGGTCATTCCCTCGATACGCTACTATTCGACGAGACAGCACCTCAAGAGCGATATAACTGGAACGAGAAGATAGGCTATCGTTATTTTCATTGGTATGAAAATTGAATATGGTTTCAATTTGAGCCCTCCTTGACACGGCCTTTTCCCATATCGCTGTACTGCCACTTGCCCTGCCCGTGAAGAAAAGGTCGGCGGAGAGAGGCTTCGTTGGCGAAGCAGGTATCGAAGGGAAGAACCGAAGACCGAGGACAAGAAAAAGTGGTCGATCACGCAGCCAACAGAGTCTTACACATCATGTTAGCGCATGATCTATGGAAGATGCAGTGCGTGGTTGACCCTCGTAAAGTAATGGCTATTTGAGTGCGCATCATCTCCAGCCGTTGAAGTTATAGGTGAAAGCATTCTCCGAGACACGAGCAAGCGCCATGCGGCGCCGTGCACCCTGTTCAAGCTCGATCGTACAGCCGAGATACTTGCCGACACTTTCACCCATCGTTTGAGGCGAACAGCATAGCGAAGGATGCGGGCCATTGGGCTCTGCACAGCCAGGGTCGATGAGCTTCCCATCGAACACACCACGAAAGCGGATTCTGCCGGCCAGACCAATTCTCGACCATTCGTGGCTCAGTGCGCAGGACGGAAGATTCGAGGAGACGAGTGCTTAATCGCTTTGCTGGTTGATGGCCATTCGGCCGATGGACCATCCGTATTTCCATCTGGAAGGACGCCAAACTTGCGCGTGTGGAAACAATTGATACTCCGAGGTATCCCGCATCCCGACACAGAGTCAAAGATCCAGATTGCTTCTAGCACTCCTTGGTCCTAGAGATTTGGCCCTCCTCCGGACCTTCAATGAATGCTCAATGGATCGGCCGAGCAGCGCCAGAGTGCTCTGCGAGTGTGCGCTGATTGATGTAGTCAGAAGGCCGACGTGCAGACGTGGATATCAATACGTTGGTCTGTTGATTGGTTGGCGAGCGGGCCCTTACTTCGCAAACCTGGACTTCGTCGTAGCCGAAGAAAACCTGCCACTGCGATAAACAGATATCCGGGCGTTATGGATGTCCGTGTGGATCTTCGGTACCATCTTGCCATTCACCATACTCTCTACACCACTGAGCGCCGTATAGCTCCCTTCCTCCTCGGCAGGGGCCGTCTTGACAGAGTCCCGCGTCGAGAGTCTGAACGTGGCCGATTCACCGATGACATCAGGTCTCCGCGTTCGAGCGTAGTCTAGAAGCCAATGTGCCTCTCTCTGCTTGCCCTCTCTGACAAGTACTTGTGCGGTACGAACAAAAGAGGACCATAACATGGTTATCTGACCTATTGCTTCTGCTTTGACGTCGAACAGATTTCGCGTAAACACGTCTGCACTGTCCAGCTCCCTTGCGTTTCTATAAAATTCGAGCATCAACGTACCAGTGGGCTCTCGTGGATGCCACGACATAAGGCGGGCTTTGTCAAACATCCACGATTGCTGAGTGTTTCGTTTCCAAAATGGTAGCGCCGATAAAAACTGCTCAAACTGCTTGGGTGTAATGCGATGGGATGCTTCGGATGATAGTTGCCTCGTTAGCCAGATACCGGTGGCGGTGAGTGGTATGTGGATGCGTGCATATCGGTCGAGGTTCAGCATCCCTTGGAAGGTGTCTAGCGAGGCCTGCATGATCCCTCAATATATAAGACAGGTGAGACGAGTGTCGGTACAACATCAGTAAAGACTTACTTGCAAGGGACATTCTGCAGGAGAGAAGTACGCTTGAGCCTCTGCGAGTCATCAGTTACCATAACAGATAATGTTGGCGTTCTCCGCTTCACTCCATATCAGACCTACTACAAAAGCGTTAGAGATCACATATCTACTAGCTCGCGGAAACGCACTTACCCAACAAGGTTTCTGAACACGTCGCTTTTCCACATGTTCGGAGTTTTCTTTTCGTTGCCGGCGGTGTAGCCACGTAATATAGGTGATTCACGGACCCCTATAAGACGTATTAGCATGCCCCATCGCTCGAAGCAGGAGCTGTTAGGTGCGGAACACGTACATCGCCACAGAAACGCGTCCGAGCTCTCGCCAGTAAGGCAGAATACCATTGCTCGCATGAAGCCAGGTTGTCGAATCAATGATATGCACTCGTTGTTTCCGGTGCGGAACAGCCAATCCAAAGCGCGCGTCCCAGGTTTATCCTCTTGGTATCGATCTCGAGTCGCTTGCATTGGTAGGCAGGAGTGCAATCGTCTGATGTATTCCTCCAATACTTCAGCCGCGGTATCAATCGACGTGGACATATCGTCAAAGCAGGAAAGTGTATCCGAACCTCCTTTACCGACCAGAGGTTCGTGTGCGAGCAGCTCATGATAAGGACGAAATCGAGGCACAGGTACAGGGACTGTGAGGTAACTAATGATCGTTGGTAAGCTTCCAGCGATGTGAACTGACCTTTCTCGTACAAGTCATGGAAATTTTCTTTGGTTACACCCTCTGTGTATTTCGGGTGGTATACCAAGGGTCGACGCTGGGACTTGATCCGCCCTCGTGCCCCTTCCACCACCGCACCCGCACCCGCATGTCCCCGGATACCTCGAGATCGTGGTTGGTTCGCGGTAGCCCAAACTCTGTTTGTGCCGAGCCTCATCGAGGCCATGAATACTGTCTGCTTCATACGATGTGTTGTCGCAAAGGATAGTGAGCCCAGCGGTGAGAAAAGATGGGCTGTTCTCGTGTAACCCCAAATCTGCGACGAGCCAACAATCCCGGTCTTGGCAATATCGAGCAACCCGGACATCATCCTATGGCAACTTGTGGTTGCTGTATTGCGAGCGTGCATTTGACTGCTCGGAAATATGCTTATTTGCATGAACAGAGACTTGGATAGAGGACAGCTTCAAACGACAGGCTACATTGAACATGAATCGCAACTCCTATTCTCCGTGCCGCATCTCCTTCAAGCACTCCGCATTCGCAGCGTGAGATGATTGCCTGGTTCCCGAGCCCCCGTCCAGTCTCACGAGAACCTCAACTCCTCGATACATCACCGGCTGCTTTGATCAAGCCAATCGTCGCTCCCAAGCGCCTCTGATCAGCTGCAACAGTGAGTCCATCAGTTTCGGTAAGTAGAAAGGCTACACTTTCAAAATGTGAGAGTAGCTGATCCCTGTGCATTCTGGTGGTTCTCCCTCGAGCACAGCCCGGGTTCCAGCGTGCCTCGAGTATCCTCTGTCCATAAAGTTGTCACCCAGTCGAACATTGTGAGTAAGGTGTTCGCAGCACCCGTAGGGTGCGACATCCTCACAGGGTGGCTGTATGACTGGTGGTGAATGCTTGACACACGGCAAGCTCCCCGCAGACAAGAGCACAGGCATCTCAATGCTCCTCGGCGAGGAGACTAATTAACTCTCGACGAACCTGACCTTTCTCGCGTCCATGGCTTTTTGCGCGTGGTATATGTCGCGATGGGTAGAATTAGTACCAGGCAGGGCGTTGTTCAGCGTTGTTGCATCATTCGCCTCTCTGTCGTGCCACCGGGATATGACGGTCTCGCGCCGCCAATCGTCGTTGGCGTTACGGGATCTTGTTGGAGGGAGCGTTGCGGCTTCCCCTATTAAGGTTGTCGAGCAAATTCTAAAACCCAGTGTGCATCGTCTCGCCGTCCCTCTCACTTCAGCAGCTGTGCACTACTAACAAAGAAAAAAAAGAGGGCAGTTAGTTGAGGTCCGCCTTCTGTTCGGAGCAGGCTCTTCACGAAACGATCGGCGAGATCTAAGCTTGAGGACACCATCTTCCAGAACTCTAGCAAAGGAACGCCGCTCGGCTTTGCAGGGTGTCTAAGCATAAGACGTGCTGTATTGCAGAGGCGCTCTTCCTCGCCTCGTAGCCAGATCGGGGAGGAAGTCAGGAAGCGATCGAACGATCGAGGCTCGACATAGTGGCTTGCTTCGGAAAACAGCGCTTTTAATAGCCAAACACCGACCGGCAGGAAAGATATACTGACACCAGTCTTGTTGATTTGGAACATTCTTTGATGCGTCCTGAGGGAGGCCTGTTCACGATTAGCGCGGGTCGGCCGAGTTTTTGTGGGACTGGAATCAGAGACTGTGCGGACACTCACCTCAAGAGGACGCTCTTTTGGCGACCAGAAAGCTTCGGTCTCTAGGTCGTGTGAGATATAGCTTCATAATAATTAGGGGTTGGCTTGTCCTCGAACGTACTAGCATGGTATCAGTGGACATTTCTCTATCGATAATCTTCAGATTGAGTTTCGGAAAAACCCAACCCTACAAGGAGGCGTAATACTGCACTTCGGTACATGTGGGTGGTCTTGATGTCGCGGCTTTCACGATACTCTTGGGGCCCATCGGGGGCACAGATCCCTGAAATATTTCATCAGTCACGCTCTGGTGTGCTCATATTAGACACGAAAGGGACCTCGCTCGCTTACATGTCCACAGATCTTCTTCCCGTCCTTCAGTAACCATCGCAAATACCATAGCTCGTACTTAAGAGCAACATCAGTCTGTGATTGGCAAAGACAGCTCATGCTGTCTCAGAGAGGGGATGTGTTCTTTGGACCTACGGAATCGAGGCTGTCTCAGCAGATTTATGTCTCTGATTGCTCCAGACGTGAACAGCCAATGGAAAGCATGACTTCTAGCTTTGTTTGTCACATACTGATGTCGTACCTCTTTTGGCTGTGCGTGCAAGCCTGCAATATATGACTCCAGGGATTTGGCGGCCGTATCAAGAGTGATGCTCGTATCTTGGAGAGTTTGCAATGCATCGGCACGCACTGTCTCGCCACCAACCTCTGAGAGTAAGACACGGCATGGCGTGAACTTCGGTGCCCGATCTGGAATAGTGAGATAGCTGTAGACATTAGATGACTCAAACCAGATGACACTTTCAAGGCACTCATAACTCGTGGAAGTTGTCTTTTGTCACCTGGTCCGTTCCAGAGGGGATGGCGAAGGGATGGTGCTGGAGCTTTCACATATCCCCGAATGCTCGCCCGGGATTTGAGCCCACTAGCACAAACTCTATGCCTCCACGGTGAAGAGCCAACGACGAACCTCGCGGGAGCCATGGTGTCGTTCATTTCACATCGCTGGTGTTTGGTGGCAGAAAGATCTTTCCAAGGGGTGGCGTGATGTTGTGTAACCCGACCTTCAGTACCCTTGTCGGCGGCGGTCTTGGCGATATCTCAACTCCAGATGAACATGAAGATATCGACCAAGCAGATTAACCCCCAACTGTTCAGGATATGGTGTGACAACGATCGCATTCCATATAGAATTGCAGCCGCTACCAGAATCTCCAATTTCTTGCAGCTTGGAAGTCCAATTGACCAGCAAGATGGACTTTGCTTCCACCCTTACTAGGGCTACTTCTGCTGGGCTTCGCAGACCGGTTCAGCACGGTAATCTGCAAGTGCAAGGGCGATGAACTGCTCTAAGCAGCTTTGTTGAGGTGCTCCAAAGTCGTTTAACAGGTATATGGGACTGCTATACTACTCCATCCGTGGGCTAACAATCTCTAGGCTCTTGAGCTGGCCGCCTCATCGACAATATATCCAGTGACGGCTTCAGCTGCAATCGGATACATCAAACAGCGTTGACTACCTATCTGTAGCAACGGGCAATGTCTCGTACACAGTCTCCATACTCTGGAGACTTCGCCTGGCATCCAGCATCTGCCTCCTTCCTCTAGACGAAGCTCCTGCCTAGGTCACGTGCGTTCCATGATGATGATTGGCTCGCTGCTAGCGGCAAGCCCACCTGAACGCGCTTTCACAACAACAGCACATCCTCCATGAATCCAACCTGCCTTCCTACACCATCGACCACAACACCCACCAACCGAATATATTTTCTGGACCGCTCGATCGACACATCACCCGACCACCAAACAATAACCCGAAATGGCTGGCGGCAAGGGTACGCACGCGCGCGAGTATGCCGGCGCAAGATGCAGCATCTGACATTTCACAGGCAAAACAGGCGGCAAGACTGGAGGCAAGGCGGGCGCGGACACGTCTGGGAAGTCACAGAAGTCACACTCTGCGAAGGCTGGTCTTCAGGTGCGTTCTTTTCGATATTCGCGCGGGGTTCGGGCGCTGTAGAGTCACCGAAGGCCGGCGCGTCGCAAGACACATTCCACACTCGAGAAGGCCTTTAACCTCGAGTCATCTCGCCAGCCCAGCACCCGAACCTTCATGCGCGTCATCGCGCACTCACGGACAACATCACCACTAACACATGCCACTCACAGTTCCCATGCGGCCGCGTAAAGCGCTTCCTCAAATCGCAAACCCAGAACAAGATGCGCGTCGGCGCCAAAGCCGCTGTCTACGTCACCGCAGTCCTCGAATACCTCACTGCCGAAGTCCTCGAGCTCGCCGGCAACGCCGCGAAGGATCTCAAAGTCAAGCGCATCACGCCCCGCCATCTGCAACTCGCGATCCGAGGCGACGAGGAGCTGGACACCCTGATCAGGGCGACGATCGCATTTGGTGGTGTGCTGCCGCATATCAATCGCGCGTTGCTGCTCAAGGTGGAGCAGAAGAAGGGGAAGAAGGTGGATGCATAGACGGATAAGGTTCTTGCTTGTTTGGTGAAGATGAGGTGCGATTGATGGTGTTATGAAGTATTGGTTTTTGTCTGGTTTGATTGCTATGGAGATGGGTTGTCGGGTTCTGGCAGGCGCAACAGGGTGATACCATTCAGGTCCTGTCGGCAGTAGATGGAGAATTTGTACCAGTGTGTGTGTGCGACGAGTCTGTGATCACTGTCTCTCAATCGTTGAGTGGCCCAAGAACTCTGTGAAGCCGATGGTGTGATCATGCTGCATCGTTTGTCTTGCGAGAAACCGTTTCAACAGCGCTTCGCCGCCGGTCTTAGATCCTTCAGCGCCACCTCGACCCCACGGTTTCGTTCTCCGCCATGGGATCTGACCACGAGAAACCTGATCTGAGCTCGAGCAATCCATCCATAACCTCGAGAGCCTCCCCATCACCCCTTCCACGCCTTCCAGCTCCCCAACCATCGCCACTCCTTCGCCACCTTCGTCAACTCACCCAGCGCTTCATTCACTGCACCACCCTCCCCGTCCTTCCTTATCCTTCCCTCAAATTCGACAAAGAAGATATAATGCCACGGCGACCCAACAGGCCTACTATTAATCGACGTCAAATTCAACCCAACCTGCCCGAAAACTCCTAGACACCTGGCCAGCGCTCCAGGTTGCGTGTGGTCGACTGTGAAGCTGACAAGAGACTTATACGCTTCCGCCTCGTCCGCCTCGTCGAGAACGTCCTCCTTCCGTCGTAAGATGAAGAATCTGGTGCTATTTCCCTCAAAATCCTCCATCCCCTCCGCCAACACGCTCAACCCATTCATCTCCGCCGCGATTTTTGACGAAATCGCCGCACTGGTCCCTGTCTCATCTTGGGCGACTAGCTCCGCTGCTTTCGAGGTGGAGGAGACGTCCTGCTGTTCGACGTTCTTGAGGTACGTGGAGAGGAAGATCTTGCACTGGCCCCAGGTCTGGGGGTGCGAGTAGAGCTTTTTGATGTGGGAGAGGTCGTGGGAGGGTTTTACGCGCGGCTCTGCTGGGCGGGGGGCTGATTGCGTTGGGGTGACGGAGCCGGAGGTCGATACGGCGGACTCTCCGAGGGCGCGAGAGGCGATGGAGTGGGTGGTCGGTGACTGTAGTGGGGGCTCTTTTGATCCGGTTTTGGAGAGGCGGCCGAGGAGGCAGTGGTGGACTGGTAGATAGATCTCGTCGGAGACGAGGATATCTGGATACTGGCCATGGACATCGGCGAAAAGGTCGAGCGTGAAGACGACCGGGCCATTTGAGGAGTTCTCGAAGGGAACGACACCGAAGCCGCTGCTACAGTGCTGGACGGTGGCGAAGATCTCTTTGATTGAAGTTTGGGGAATCAGTTTGTAGGACGCCTCTGGGAAGATATTGGTCGTAGCCTAAGATCCGTATTAGCAAAAGTTGCCATGGATCGAGGGTGGTGCATTGTGGATATGCTGCATCATCTCCTGCTGGCGAACGAGGTTCATGCTGTTTTGCGGTGTTATAGTGTATCGAGCGCCGTGTTTTGAACCAGGAGAGTTTGCTCGAGAGGCGTCTGAGCTACGATGTACTCACCTGATGAGTATATGAGGCCTTGGGTCCAAGGAAGGCGACAACCTGCTTCTTGCTCTCCATGTTGAGCGCAGTCTTGTAAGTGTTTTCAGAGACGTGAGGTGGAGTTACGAAGTTCAAGTCAAGTCGGAGAGCGAATGAGTGCTAGTGAAGTGAGGTCGAAGACGAAGACCAGCACATGACTCCTCGCAAAACATAAACATAAACTTAGTTCAGAGTCAACGGACAAGCTCTACCAAACGAAGAGCTTTCAAACGTAGAAAAGGTAAGCGATCATATTATACTCTATACACTACGTATCCCACCGCTCTCTGGGAACACAATTTGCAGCCGTCGATATTAGCCCTAACAAGGTCGACACCACAATCAAGGTCCAATCCAACCCCTTCTGCCATTTTGGCATGTCCTTCCAAAAAAGCTTCAGGTGGAATCCGCAAGGTAGGATAATGCAGATCGTGAAACACGCCACTGCTCCAAGCAACGACATGATGCGATCGAAATCCGGAACCAGAATCGCTAGGATCACAAACACGATTATACAGACTATTCGTACCGTGACCTTGAGGATCCCGCGGGTGAGTCCGGAAAGGCCGGTCATCGTTTCTGTAGAAGCCATTGCGCGTGCGTCCAGGCCCAAGGCGAGTTCGAGAGTGCTCACGATCGGACGAGCGTTCAGCGGCACTTTCGTGAGTGGGATGATCGCGATGCAGACGACGATGAAGACGCTGAGCCATTGAGGATACCCGTCGGTAGTGACGATGTTCTTCGTGACCTCATCTCGCACTGAGTCGCCGAACATTAGCAGTCCGACGATCGCCATCAGCAGGTCGAGCAGAAAAGTGAAGCCATAGGTGACGTTGACCGCTTTGTGGTACTTATACGGGTGGCGCATATCGCGGTAAATGTTCGGGAACACTGAATGGCCACCCCAGGGGCTCATGAGAAGGCCGAAGGCAATAGGCAGAGATGCCCAATTGGTGGGGAAGAGGTGAGTTTCTGCTGGTTCGCGGAGGGAGCCTGGGGTATGTGGTTTGATGAGGCCGTCGACGACGACCGCGAGAACAATTCCGCCGCAGGATAATATGCCGAGAATGCTTGAGAAAGAGAGGAGGCGTAGAGGGACGAAGGAGAGCGGGGTGAGTAGAATTCCACAGACGATCTTCCATTCGTTCACGCCCCAGCCTGGTATCAGAGCATCAAGACTATCGGCGAAGAGGACGACGAGGGCCACGCAGGCACCGAGCAGCTCGACCGTGAAGAGGACCGAGGTTATGATGCGCGCAGAAGGGCCGAAGGAGACGTAGGCGAGGTCTGCAAACGTGATGATGCTGTTGTCGACGTCTGCGCATTTCGCTAGTATCTTGGCAGTGTACATGGTGCTGATTGCGCTGAAGAAAAGGAAGATGAGGCCAGGGACCCAGCCAGCGTAGCGCATTGCTAGTGGTAGGGCCAGGAGACCGATGCCGATGAGAACGTTGACAGAGTTGAAAATTGTCTGCGGAAGTGTGGATTGGCCAACCACCACGTTTACGACTGTCCCATCGTCTTCCTGGATTTGCTTGACAAGCAATGGCTCTCGTTCTTTATCCGGTTCCGAGGCGCCTGTCATCTGTTGCTGGCGAAAGAGGCGACCTGCGTGACGCAGAGCAGGTTCGTTCACACGGGAAGATAATGAGCCCCATGTGCTGCCATATGAGCCGCCGAACGGAGACGCTAGCTGGGGCTCGATTGCGAGAATACTGTCGCCACGCAGTCTCGAAGCTCTTTCTCGTAGCAAAGGCGTTTGCTCGCCTCTAGGTGTGGCTTCGCTAGATGGATGCCGTGTCTGTACTGGTGTCGAGTTGTTATCTTCCTCCTCATCGAACACATCGTCCGGACTTCTGCTCACTCCCTTGGCTAGCTGTTCTCTCAGCAAAGACCTTTGAGCCATAGGCGATGTGCCAACGCTGCCTCTCTGGTACTCCGCCTCTTCCTCTTCCTCCTCTCCTTCCTCCTCATCGCCTTCCGAGACTCGGAAACTCTGCCTCACGGGCACGACTTCGAAAAACCCGGCTGCCCTCTGCCATGACCTTGCGAAGTTGTCGAAGGAGTTCGGCCCGCCTGCTGCTCGGAGAGCATGCACTCTTTCCGCCAGTGACGACCTTCGTCGGCGCAGGTTCTGCTGTGCGTCTCCATGCTCTCCATCGCTTGGGTGTAGGTGGCCGTGGTCGTAGTGGTGGCCACTATCCTCGTTCCAAGTAACGCTTCTGCTGCTATCTGTTGAGACTTCTCGTTCGCCTTGCTCGTGAGCATTTGCTGATGCCAGCCGCCGCGGAGAAGTCATAATAGAAATACACAATGTTATGAAGTCGTCATGGGCTCGGTCATGCAGACTTGATGGGCACTTCGAGCTTGATGTACGGAGAGGTCGAGCTGTTCGCCGCCTTCCTCATGTATGCGAGAAAGCTGGAAAGTACGACACGCTTGTCAAGAAAACAGGACAGTACCCAGAGAAGGCCGCCAGTAGTATGAGATGCGACGAAGGAGACTGATATGCTTATCTTAATGAAATTTTCTGACCTTGATGTATCTCTCATCAATGCCCGCCGCTAGTCTCTCAAGATGCGGGACGAAGCAGATTCGGGATTCCCGACTGTAGCCGCCGGACCCATCGCGAGGTCGAGACACGGCAGATATGAGCTGCTGTAGTGGAAGGCGAAAAGTCTGTAAGTCTGGGGAGATATGATGTTACATTGATTGGGTTGCTTCGAATCGCATCAAATCCTTTGTAGATGCAGATGTGATGTGGCATCTACAGTGCTTGGCATATTCTCAGATGTGGCTTTGCGTGGGGTGATTCATTTTCGCATCGTGACTTCTTCCTTCACCACTCCTCCCAAGCTTGAGACGAACGTGCAGTGAGAACTGTGCCTGAGGTCGAGCATAAGTCATCCGAGTCAAGGTAGGTCAGTCATTCACTATCCTCATTGGGTGGCAAACCTGAAATCATCAATCCCACCTGCGCCTCACCTATTTCTTCCCACCAGCAGAATCGTCCCGCACTTCTTCTGACAACACCTCCTCCACAGCCCTGAGCCCTGAGCGCACCTACGCCTCCCTACCGCAACGATGTCGGCCCCTCAAGCAAACGACGCGGAGAAGAATATCGAGATATGGAAGGTGAAGAAGTTGATCAAACGCCTTGAAGCCGCCCGGGGTAACGGCACCTCCATGATCAGCTTGATCATCCCGCCCAAGGATCAGGTCTCACGTGCGGCAAAGATGTTGGCAGAAGAGTTTGGTACCGCTTCGAATATCAAATCACGTGTCAATCGACTTTCCGTGCTTTCAGCCATTACGTCAACCCAGCAGAGGCTGAAGCTGTACAGCAAGGTCCCGCCGAATGGCCTGGTTGTGTACTGTGGTGAAATCATTACTTCCGAGGGCAAGGAAAGGAGGATCAATATCGACTTCGAACCATTCAAGCCGATCAACACTTCGCTGTACCTCTGTGACAACAAATTCCATACCGAGGCACTGAGTGAGCTGCTGGAGTCCGACCAGAAGTTCGGCTTCATCATCATGGACGGGAATGGAGCGCTCTTCGGCACGCTCTCTGGAAACACGAGAGATGTCGTCCACAAGTTCAGTGTCGATCTACCAAAGAAGCACGGTCGTGGTGGTCAGTCTGCTCTACGGTTCGCACGTCTCCGTGAAGAGAAACGCCACAACTACGTCCGCAAGGTCGCCGAACTCGCGGTGCAGAACTTCATCTCCAATGACAAGGTCAACGTTGTTGGTTTGATTCTGGCCGGATCTGCAGACTTCAAGAACGATCTCAACCAGTCCGACATGTTCGATCAGCGTCTGGTCGCCAAGGTCATCAAGATCGTCGATGTCAGCTACGGTGGCGAGAACGGATTCAACCAGGCCATCGAACTGTCTTCGGAGACTCTGTCCAACGTCAAGTTCATCCAGGAGAAGAAGCTCATTAACAAGTACTTCGACGAGATCAGCCAGGACAGTGGCAAAGTCTGCTACGGTATCGACGACACTCTGAAGGCCCTCGAAGCTGGAGCAGCAGAGACTCTGATCGTCTTCGAGAACCTCGAGATGACACGCTGGGAGCTCAAGAATAGCGAGGGCGGCCAGATCATCTTGCATACGAACAAGGCTCAAGAACTGGACCGCAGCTTGTTTATGGACAAGGAAACCGGTCAAGAGATGGATGTCGTGGACCAGCAGCCTTTCCTGGAGTGGCTGGCTGAGAAGTACCGCGACTTCGGCGCCACGCTGGAGTTCGTGTCTGATCGATCTTCAGAAGGCAACCAATTCGTGCGCGGATTCGGTGGTATTGGCGCTATTATGCGCTACAAGCTCAATTTTGAGCAGTTGGCTGATCTCAGTGACGAGGATGAGTTCTACGATGGTATGTTCTATCGCCGACCACAGGCCTAAGATTGCAATTACTGACTGGCTTTCTAGATTGACAATATAGTAACCTCGCGGCGAGCGAGGCTCCGGCAGCACACCACGCTACGCCGAGTGGCATGCCGATGTCTCGCCAGCAGCATGGTAACGAGGAACATGCTGCAACTGCGACTGCCTCCGCAGCCATCGAGGCAGACACCAACGGAGTGGCGAACACGCTTGCCACGACCCACCTGGCCGGCACGATCGTCAAGACGATGGCGATCAATGCTGGCTCTCTCAAAGCGGCTGTGAACATCAACAAGCCGAAGGTCCGCATCACTCGTCTCAGACCTGCGTGGCCACGTTTACTAACACATGAACGTAGGTCACCTCGCCTCTCCGCACCTGCGCCACGCCCGGCGGCTCGGTCACGCATGCGCCGGCTGAAATGGACAAGATCAGCAGCCTGGTCGGCACGATCAGGACCTAAGAACTGCGAAGCTGATATCTTGCTACGCCGGTGGGAATCAAAGCCAGGCAAAGGGAGTCGTCGGATGAGAGGCATGCGTTTTTCATGCGTATCTAAGAACAAAATGATCAAACGGCAGTATGAACAATAGGAGAATGAGATTGTCAGTCTCCACTGATCAAGGCTGAGCGAGTTTTTTGTATGGTGATAGCTAGCTACCAACTATGATACATTCTTTCGACAACGTGCATCCCGGACTTGTCTTGACATACCACTGACTTCCTCGTCTCCAAGTGCTTTACCAGGTACATTTGAATCTCTGTGCAAAGTCTACAATCTCCATCATCTCCCGTCCAACAGTGGGTATCAAAACTAAGGTACATCTTCAGCTGCTTCCAGCCTCCGTAACCACACTCCCCTTGACCGCCACCCCGCCCTCAGGCGTCTCCGTCCAAATCTCATACTTCCCCTCCCCAGTCTTCGCACCACAGAACGTAACCGGCTCGTGCGCATACAAGGGCGCTAAATTCCTGTACTCGACGTTCTTCACCACCTCGTTCCCCTGTTTCCGTAATTGCTGCTGTAATAGCGTGATCATGAAAACGTAGCTCAGCGGTCCGTGGAACAGCAACGTCCGATGCCCTTCCACCTCCCGACAATACTCCGGATCCAAATGTATGGCATGCGCATTAAACGTCAGCGCGGAAAACCTGAACAGAAGTTTGGCCTCCGGGGTAATAGTCTCCCTCCACTCCGCCTTAGCCAGCGGCCGCATCTCCTTCCCCTTCGCCTTCCTCCCCTCCACCTCCGCCTCCTCCTTCGTCCGACTCCGCATAAACACAATATTCCTCGTCTCAAGCACCGAACAAGGTCCGAAATCCTCCTCGCTATCGCGCCATAGCCTTTGCCGGACTCTGTGCTCTAGATCCTCTTTCGCCTGTGCGTCGTGCTGAGCAGCGCCTAGTTGCTCGATCTCCGAGGAGGAAGCGGTAGCTTGTCGCCGCTCTATCCCAACAAATATCCTCTCCTGCCCTTCCTTCCCTTTCGCCGTAACGGAGCGGATGAACTCAGCGCACACGGCCCGGCTGCCGTCGAGGAGGAAGGGGTTGGTGTGGTTATACCGTACCCTGCCGCCAGCCCACATGCGGCGGACGAATGGGTCTCCTGGGCTCTGGTCGGGGTTGGTGCCGTCGGGTAGCATGGAGGAGGCGCGTTTCGTGGGCTCGAAGTAGATTAGGTGGTGGGGGATCGGTAATATTGACGGATTCGGGTGGGTTGGAGGCAGAGTTGAGGGAGGGGCGGTCGAGGGCAGGAAGTCGGAGAGCGTGGTGTTGAGACGATAGGACGGTTGGGGGGAGAGGTCGTCGAAGATTGGAGAGATTTTTCTAGACTTCATCTCGGGTTCGAGGTTGGAGAAGAGGGATTGTGTTGATTGCCATCTTTGAGTGCTGGAGCGGAGGGATGTGCGGGCGAGCCATTGGGCGCGGAGAAGACGGGTCGGTGTCGCCATGTCGGGTGGTATGCTGGGTGTGTAGTAAAAGGAAAGGAAGCGAGGAGAGCTGAACGAGAGTTGAATGTCTGTTGACATGGGATCCGATGACGGAGCAAGCTTCCCCAGATATCGCTACACCACCTAGCCTATAACCGGCGGGAATAAGATATGCGGAAATGTGGACATGTGCAAGGAGTGACAAGAGTTGGACATCTATGTACCTCACCACCAATCACGACAGGCTCCGCTCATGAGGCATCAGAGTCCTCACTTCCCGCGACAGGCCTCTCCCCATCTACAGTGCAACCCCGGCCCCCCGGTGCTCAGCACATGTTCCAAGTCCTTCCTGGGCCGCATGGTTGCACATGCCCGTGCCTCCAGGGTATATCACAGATCCCAAAGACTCCTCAGAGCGCCTCGCTATGCACAATAAAACCAACATTCCATGCCAAACCCGTCCAGGAGTGCGGATACCGGCCCAGAGCTCAGTTGCTCAAAACATTAAGCTTCAACATCCTTCGTAAATCATCCTCCATCGTCCGAATATCCTGAGAAGAGCCCGATCCGCTCCCCGTCCGTGGAGAAGCACTTGTCGCTGGAGCGCCGTCCCGAGAAGAGGGAGCCGAAGCAGAATTCGTACCGTTAGATAGTGGTAAAGGCGGCATAGTCGCTGGCTGCGAAGCGCGAATGTGCTGGTTGAGGTAGCTTCGTGAGAAGCTGTCCGGGTCGAGTTGAGGTGGCGGGAAGGCCGAATTATTGTTTGGGCTGGCAGGCGAGAGCTCGCTTGAGAGTTGCTGCTGTCGAAGGCCGGAGGGACGAGCAGGGGGAGTGTCGTTGCGGGCTGCTGTGAAGAGTGGTGAGAGATTGCGGTTACCGTAGTGCAGGGAGTAGTGGTTTTGCTGCTCTATTGATGGAGCTGGAGTTGAGGGGCCAGAGGTGGATCGCTGGAAGGGAGACGGTGTCTGGAATGGGCTGTTGGCGTCTTGTGAATTCGAGTTCCTACGTGGCGTGCCGTTGTATGGTTGCGCAGGCGGAGGGCTAGCATTGACGTTGAACAAAAGATCCTTCAGTGATTTTGTGTACTCCTCTCGATCCCCAGATCCGGGAGCCAGCGGCGAGTGATTTCCCGACGAAGTACTGCGTTGCGGAAGCACTGGACGATCGTTGCGTGGCACGGTCTTTGGACTTGGCATATCCGTCTCGCCGTCCAACTCCCTCAGGAACACACTCTTGCCGGTATGCTGGAACGCGTTCCTCGGCTCTGTAGCTGGAACAGCTCGTTTTGCAACCATCTCAGGAGACTGTACGCTCCCACCACGGCTCTGTTTTCTCTCCGCCTGGTCCGCTCTGAAGAACACATCCAGAGGGGAAAGATTTGCGTCTCGTGGTGGTGGTGCAACGACCTCAGCTTCGGGTGAAGACCGCTCAGCCTCTGGAGTGTTCTCGCCAGCCATTCGTGCCTCTAATGATTGCTTTTGGGCGGCCACGTTCGGCACTGATCTCGAGAAGAACTTCGGCACTGGCAGTGAAGACGGTGCAGGTGATGCTTGGAAGGTGGGTCCGGCATATGCTTGCTCTTTCACTGGTGTAGCGGGAAGCATACTCGCACCCACAGAGACGGGTCTCGCCTTTGCTCCGTTTGGCCTGCTGACATTGCCATTTTCCTTGGGTACAGCTCCAACAGCCACGCTTTGGTGTCGCTGCTTCGGAGCCTTTCTCGACTGTGCACTGGCCATGGGGTTCGTGACGGAGTCGGAGACTGTGCCATCGATTTGCGGAAGAGATTGGGAGTGGTTCTTGTTGCGCCTGGTGCGCTTGGGTTGGACTGGTGGGGCAGAGGGAGCTTGTGGCTGCTTGCTTTGTGATGCCGGGTCTATGCCTGAGGGCGGGTAGTTGTGAGGTATGCTGGCCATGATACCTGAAATGTGCACACCTCTCCGAAATTCGGAAAGTTTTGGTCGTCAGGAAGTCGCAGCTCTGTCGCTATGTGGAAGAAGGCTATGTGGGAGAAGGCGCGTATCGCCGTCTGGTTCTTTGTGGTGTCGGTAGGCTTGCTGTGGATATTTGAGTGAAGGTAGACATTGGTATGGGTGGTAGTGATTGAGTCGTCAAAGTGCGCAAGATCATACGAGTCTTGCTGCTGGTGAAATCGGTGGTGTGAAGTAGGTGTGGGAAAGAGAATCAATTGGGTTCTTTGCGGAGGTTGGGTCATAAGGCACGGACTGAACGCTCTTGCTTTCAGCACTTGGTGGCGCATGCCGCGCATCGGCCCGTTGTTACCCGGCCAAGGCAGCGGCGATCCGATATCGATAACGCTTTTGGTGACTGCCACTTTTGAGCTTGACCTTTCACGTTCGACTGTGTCACACACATTCACGAACTGGATTGTGTCGACTGCTCGTGCTTTTTAATCAGGCACAAAGACATTTCTAGACATTCCCCAGGATTCTTCACATCGAGCCTCCACCTCCTAAGAATCAGGCAAACCCCACCAACCTCAAAGTTCACCACGAGCTCGGCTCGGACTTCGAGACACCATAGAGAGGTCCAAATCTCGACGCGTTCGAGCAGACTCCGCAAGACCTGCACCATTACCGCCCGAAGACGGACCCAAGACCAAAAGCAGTAAGAGGAAGATGGCGGATGTGGAGATGACGGACGCTGCGCCTACTGCCAAAGCGGCCAAGGTCGGAGCTGAGAGCAGCGAGAAGAAGCCTAGGTTTGAGGTGAAGAAGGTGGGCCTATAATATCCACCCATGCGATAAAGAGAACGCTGAGCTGATGCGATTGACAGTGGAACGCGGTGGCGCTCTGGGCCTGGGACATCGTGGTCGACAACTGCGCCATCTGCCGCAACCACATCATGGACTTGTGCATCGACTGCCAGGCCAACCAGGCTTCGGCGACGTCTGAGGAGTGCACGGTGGCTTGGGGGATCTGCAATGTACGTTCTCTCCGCCCTTCTATTGTCAGGTCATATGCTAATATGTGTTCACAGCACGCCTTCCACTTCCACTGCATCTCGCGCTGGCTCAAGACCCGCCAAGTCTGCCCGCTCGACAACCGTGACTGGGAGTTTCAGAAGTATGGTCGCTAGAATGAACCGACTTCCACGAATGCGCCCACGACCACGACGGCTGATGCATGACGGTCACGAAAGGTTCACGGCGCAGGGAAGGGATGGGGGATGGGCTTGGAATCTTGCACGGCTGGCGTTTGTTCGCTCCAACCGAGCTTGCGCATGATGGCATGATAAGACCTGCTCTAGCATATCCGTTGCGAGCATGCCGACAACGAGAGCTTCATAGAATACCCACAAAACTGCTCGTTCAATCGTTCATGTCTCCCGTCCCCTCCCACACCCTTCCCTCTCCTTCCTTCGCTTCCCTAACTCCCCTCAACAGTTATACTCCCCGCAAGCGCGCCCCTCCCCGTCCGCGCCGGTAACCACGGCAACGGATGCTGATTGAAGAACGGCCACGGCGGCACCACGACCAAGAAAGTCAACGCTGTTCCGCCGAGCCCGACGTAGAGGGTCTGCCAGATGTTTTGGGTGAGGAAGCCGACGATGAAGGCGAGCACGCCGGATAAGCTGAGGAGGGCGGTGGAGAGGGTTTCGGCTAGGGATTGGCCGTGGAAGTCCTGGGTGAAGTGTGTCAGCTGGGATGCTAAGGTATAGAACGGAGGTGGGGTGGTGGGTGTGGTCATAGGATAGGAATGGAGGGAGGGGAGAAGTACAATTTCGCCTTCGTAGATCGAGCGAGCTTGTTCCAGGAGTTCGTCCATGTTGATTCTCCTGGCGGCGAGTGGAGAGAGAGTGGGTCGTCAGAGCGATATGCGTATTGAATCTTTTGGTTGGAGATCTGGCCTTACAGAAGTGAGCGTCAAGCTTACAGCCGCCGAAAGTGACCTAGCCAGGATGCCGGGAAGGCTTGTTTTCAGGGTGGCTGCAGGTGCAACGGGCGATTGCCCAGGATTATTGCCGCGCAATGGATCATCACATGTTCGATCTCCAAGATCCAAGCTTTGTCGAAAGATGCAAAAGGGTGACTCAACTCATGAATCGAGACGGATATATACGACAAGTGACTCTCAGCCCTTTGGAATTGACTCGAGCTTCTCCGATCCTCCAGCAACGATCGATTCGTCGAACCAGAAGCCAGCCGATTACCGTTGGCCCGGGCGCTAGCAACTAAGATTCTTCTTAAGCAAGTCTTTCACCTTCTCTCTCGATTCCTTTCGCACAACAACCAATTTGGTTACCATTCGACACCCTCAATACCGACGACTCATTTCGAAAACTGCCATGTGTTGACTCACCGTCGGATCTCACGAATACTTGCTGGGCTCGCAGCATCCAATCGAAGCGTCAGCACCACCCACGACACTGGCTGTGTCTGAGGCATTTTCGCACTCTCGCTACACCCCTTCCATCTCTCACCACCGTCTACCCGACGGCACCAATCTGAACACCACCAAGTTGGCGGGGCTTCAAGGACTCAAAGTCTCTCACATCCGCCCCCTTCTCGGACCATACTGGTTCGCCGGAGGCGACATCAAGCAGCCACCATAACTTGACCGACCTGACATTCAAGCCGCTCTCAGACGATCTGGGAGCACACAGACTACACTTTTAGAACCTCATGGGTTAAATTGCCATTGCTTATAGAGTGCTTGAGGGAGGTTGATATCAGCTACCCACGCGACGATACAGAAGAGATAGAACGGTGCTCGTCTCCACAGATCAGCGACTGAAGTAGAATACAAGAAGAGAGGAGACGTCGCAATGGCATATACTCCACGCTCCGGACGGTCTCAGACCAGGTACAGCACCCCTGAGCCTGATCTCGACGACCACCGCAACCAGCCAGAGAGCCTGCCAACCGTCACCGAACCATATAATGGCAGGCGTCGCGGAACGCTTGCCAGCATCGCGAGTGCTGAGAGACCGCGACACGAAAGCGCAGAGCTTGCTGGACCCTCCCGACCAACCATGGACCAGCTCGACCTGCCACGCATGGCACATTACGACTGCATCGCCCGAGACTTCGAACATGCGGTCGACGACAAGAAAAGCATCAAGAGCTTCAAGAGCAACAGATCCGGACGGTCGAACGCATCGAAGAAGTCTGCCGATGAGAAATGGCACGACGAACGACGAGGGTCCAACGCCAGCCCTGTCGTTGCTCGTCGAACCACCTTCCGACGCGCCATCCACAATAGGCAGAAGGAGGCCGGGAATGAGACACGAGATTCTTCGAGTGATCGCTCCACCTCACCACCGAACTCCGTGGACGCTTTTGCGCACCCACCGCCGCAAAGGCCACGTGGTAGAGCAGGCACGGCCAACAGCAAGGTACCATCGGTTGACAATCTCACCATTAACCGCTCCGTCTCAAACGCGACTCGCCCGACACGCCGTCCAACTGTGGGCGAGGAGAACGGCACCGCCGGTGGGAGAACCGATGTAGCTTCTATCCGGAGTTCGGTCGCGGATGATGTGTGCTTCCCACCAGAGGATCCGCCGAACACTTACACCATCGATTTCGAGGACCTCGAGGAGTTCGTCGCACAGACTCACACCAAGACACCAGTAGCACATCCGTTCGCAGCAAGCTACTTCGATCGCAAGGCCTGCCAGCAGCAGCGTGTTTTTCACGATCTGCGCAGTGGATCAGGTGCACACGCTCTTCCAGCCGATGGCTTGCCGAAGTATGCTACGGGCGACGAGACGATTGTGGACGAGAAGAAGGGCGAGCTCGAGTCTTCAGACGAGGAGCTGGTCCGCGCGCAAAGCGCCGGCGAAGTCCAAAACCGCTTCACCTTCTTCTCCTCTGAAATCGACGAAACGGTGCACGCCCCCGAGCTCGGCGGCCTGCTCATGCCCGGCGAGACCTTCCGCGACATCTTCGAGCTCGGCCCCGAAGGCGGCGTCTGGTGGCTCGACATGCTCAACCCGTCCGAGGAAGAAATCTCCACCATCTGCGGCGCCTTCCGCGTCCACCCCCTCACCCGCGAGGACATCACGACCCAGGAGACGCGCGAGAAGGTCGAGCTCTTCCGCAGCTACTACTTCCTCTGCTTTCGCTCCTTCAACGCCATCGACCCGGCCAGCGAGGACTACCTCGAGCCCATCAACATCTACGCCGTCGTATTCCGGGAAGGCCTCCTCACCTTCTCCTTCTGCCAGAACCCGCACGCCGCGCACGTACGGAAACGTATTGGTCGGCTCCGCGACTACGTCAACCTCTCCGCCGACTGGATCTGCTACGCCCTGATTGACGAAATTGTGGATGCCTTCGCCCCCGAGCTCCGCGATCTGGAACAGGAAACCGACACGATCGAAGATTCCGTCTTCACCGTCCGCTTCGAGGATTCCCGCGCCATTTTGAAACAAATCGGCGGCTGCCGCAAAAAAGTCATGGCCATGATTCGTCTGCTCGGCGGCAAAGCGGACGTCATCCGCGGTTTCGCGAAGAAGTGCAACGAATCCTACGCCGTCGCGCCCCGCGGCGACGTCGGCCTCTACCTCTCCGACGTCCAGGACCACGTGGTCACGATGATGAGTAACCTGGGCCACTACGAGAAGATGCTCTCGCGCTCGCACGGGAACCACCTCTCGCAGATCTCGCTGAACCATATCGAGCAAGGGACGAAGGGCAATAAGTTGCTAGGCAAGATCACGGTGGTGGCGACGATTCTGGTGCCGTTGAATTTGATTGCGGGCTTGTTTGGGATGAATGTGCCTGTGCCGGGGAAGGAGAGCACGGGGTTGGGGTGGTGGTTTGGGATCGTGGGGGTGATGCTTGCGTTTACGGTTAGTTGTGTGCTTACTGCTAAGAGGATGAAGTATATTTGAATGAGGATGGGATGGGTGGGTGGGGAGCTGGAGGGGGGCTATGGGATGGGTTTCTGTCGGTTGATGGGGTGGATTGGGTTGATATGGTGCTTTTTCTCTCGTAGAGCTAGATACTGTAATGGAGTTCCTTTGATAGTATCTTGTTACTTCCGTTCAACGGTCTCCTGCACCGGTCCTCTGTCTCTTACGAGACACAGGCCCGTCGCCGCTCTCCCCCTCGTCCTCGTCATCATCCCCCTCGATTCCCCTCAGCCCCCCCCCTCCTCATCACCCGCTCACGCTCCTCATCCTCGCCCACAAAGTCGTGGTCTTTAGAGACCAGCTCGAGCCCCGGTGCACACCTCATCGTAAACCCGCCCTTCACACCAGCACTTTTCAGAAGGAAGCCGGGGGCTAGGACACCGTACCTGGACCGTTCGATCTCGTCTAGGTGCGTGTAGAGGGTGCCGGAGGCGGCCCAGTAGATTTCGTAGAGGTTTGTGCGCTGCCACTCGGGGTGCTGCATTGCGCGATGCTCGGAGGCGAAGCGGGAGAGGAAGTAGAGTAGGGGTGTGGCGTGGCGGTTTGAGGACGTTTCCGGGGAGGTGGGGAGGAGGGTGGTGAGCTCGGTGAGGAGGGTGGTGGGGGTGGTGAGGGAGCGGGGTGCGGGTGCGGGTGCTGGGATTGCTGGTGCTGGGGCTGGTAGTGCGAGAACTGGATGTCGCTTAAGGCCCAGGTCGTCTCCGACGACGGGGATCTTGGCTCTGTCGCCTTACTGAGCGATTGCGGCGCGGTAGCCGGGTTTCTGATCTAGCGCTTCCTCGTGGATGGCGTTATTGATGACGCCAGCCATAGCGCGGATGCAGGCGTTGAGTTTGTGCTCCATGTCGAAGATAGCGCGGGAGTGCATTACTTTGTTGATGAGGGGCATGGCTTCGAAGCTGTTGAGCCAGCGGTTTTTCTTCTTTCGTTGGGCTGCAGGCCAGTTGGCGCTCTGGGGGTTGTTAGCTTGGTCTTTGGAGACCACGGGTATCGGGGGGTGGCTCACTAGTGTTTCTTCCTTCTCTGTGGGCTTGGCTTGCTTTAGGGCCTCCTGCTGCCATGGCCGTAACTCGCTCTTCCAGAGCTTCATACCTGCAGTATGCGGTGTGATGAGGAAGTGGTTGAGGACGACGTAGACGATTGCTAGACGGTGTTTGTTGCTGCCTCCTGGTTTGGTGCATCCTGGCTTTGAGTAGGCGGCCCATTCGTGCAGGAGCTCTTGGATGATCAGGCTAGTGGCTTGATCTACCGGCGTCTGAGGAGACATGATGTAGGTCTCGGCATCTTCAGATAGAGCCATGATGGGGTGGTCTCTTCAGACGAAGGACGCTTGAACAGGTTGTCGCTGACGAGAAGATGATGCGAACTTCCAGAGAAGTTAAGATAGGGAGAAGTAGGAGGTATAAGAGTGAATCTTTGAAGGCGGCCAGGAGTTGAAGGCCCATTCAGTGAAGGTAGAGTAAGCTGTCGCTCACCTGATCGGACGTGAAGCACAGAGCCAAAGCTCGAGAAGTGGAAGGTGAAGTGAAAGTCAGGTGAAACGATACTCCCCCGGAATCAATATCGAGTGGCCATTCCGTCGAAGCGCACTACCGCACTCTGCACACAGAAGCAGCAAGCTTTCCACTGCACCTTCCCTTCTTCCACTGCTTCAGAGTCAGCTACTCCAGATGACAGGATAGCCCACATATTCACTCACCTCTCAGGTGTACCACGCTGATTTCGTACTCTCAGCATTTATGATCAACAAGCCACTACCATCTGCAGCCGCGAGCTAGACCGAGGTGTCGTTTTAAAATCGTCGACTTGAACAAGTGATCACACTTCAGTCCTTCTCCCCCATCCCATAGTCCTCCATCACAGCCGCCACCCGCGCACCCCTGCTGTCCGCAATCAGTCCCATAAGTCCTTGGCCAATGTCCTTGATCTCGTTGTACTTGTGCAACAACGTGATGTGCTCCTTGATCGTCACATGAGCTGCCGCCAGCGCGGACCTGGTCTTCTCGTCCTCGGTCCATGAGTCCGGCATCGCGAGGCCGGATGGCAATTTGGAGTTGGCCACGAGAGCAGCACGCTGGGTCTTGAGGGCTTCCAAGGTTGCTTCATGGTTTGCTTTCTTGGTGGCGAGAGCCTGGAGGCGAGGCGTCAGTTGTGGTGGCGGTTCGACTGGGTCGCTCTGGATCTGTGATAACGGTGTCGCGGTTTCTGACTGAGATGGTGGACCTGGCGAGCTCCTGGATTGTCTGTCTAATGATGGTGGCGGGATGGAAGTCGCGGTCTGCTGTTGTGAGTCTTGAGACGCCATTGCGCCGTTTGGTAGGCGTGATCAAGGACTGCGCGACTTCTTTACGCGTTGTTTACACAACCTCATGCTACAACTGTGCATTGATAAGATCTGGTAATTCTTAATCGCGTCGGCAGCGGAGTGAAGCGGAAGTGGACGCACGTGCAAGGAGTTGAAGTCGAGTTAACGCAGGGTCTCTTGGCATATGTCGTCCAGATCGAAGGAAGTCAGCCGCGTGCATCCGTCGTCGTTCATCCATCCAGCGGTACGAAAACTCAAAGAGCCAGCATGGCGACGTTCCGGACGAGACCAGTCATCGCGACAGCGCTGTGCTGCATCCTCGCCAGCACCACCCTTGCGCACGGCGGGCACGACAAGATCCCCGAAGGTCACGCCATCAGCCACGACCCGATCGATACGACATTATGGCTACACATACTGATACAGTGCACGGCATGGGGCATTATAATGCCCACGGGCATGGTATTGGGCTTGATCCGGTCACGATGGCATGTCCCTACGCAGATTCTTGGAGCAGTGATTGCGATCCCTGGATACTTCCTTGGACATGCGCATAAAGGACGACAGTTCTCGCACAATGCACACGCCAGTTTCGCCAACTGGCTGATGTTGTTGCTGGTCATTCAACTGAGCACGGGCATCATATTGAAGCTGCACATCGAGAAGGGATTCTTAGGCAGATTAAGGGGATGGGTGGTGAAGAGCCACGGCATACTTGGGTGCGTGATGCCCGTAGCCACTTGGGTGCAGTTCGTATTTGGAGGAATCGCCGCGCAAGGTTTCTGTCAGGCCGATCACACCGGACAGTGCGCCGCCCACTTCATCATGGGCTCAGCATTCATCGCCTACGGCATCGTCCTCACCATCCTGCTCTTGAACGGACAGGCGCTTCTGGCACGCTCGGGGAGGAGTCAAGAGTTCTTCGACAGTCTGGTGATCAGCGCATGGGGCTGCGTTAATACCTTTACGGAGCACCGATGGGGTCAGCCATGGGCGCACAACGATTTCCAGCACACGAGCATGGGAGTGATATGGTGGGCAGCAGGTCTGGTCGGGATCTGGCTCTCTCGGGACCGCTCTGGACGTCCACGGCGGAATCTCATACCCGGTATGGTCATTATGGTGACTGGCTGGGGCATGTCCGGACACGCGCAGGCCTTGCACCTTTCAACTGAGGTACACAAGATGTTTGGGTATACGCTTATGCTGGCCGGCCTTACGAGGATTATCGAGATATCATTCATTCTGAGAGAAAAGACAACGCTCATTGGATCCGAGGGCGGAGATGTGGACGCCGAGATCAACAGCTTCCAGTACCTGCCGGTCTTCTTGCTCTACGCATCCGGCTTCCTTTTCATGGGAGCGACAGAGGAGCAGATGTCTGTTCTCGCCGCGGCAGAAGTGACGCACGTCAGCTACATCCTGATTTTGTACAGTCTTGCGTTCCTGCTATTCCTATGTAAGTCCTTCCATCTGCTTGTTCGAGGCACTACTAACATCTCCCAGTCGTTCTCATGCTCATCCATCTTTACTCCGCACATCTCGACCCTAATAAGGTCAAGCAACCTGCGAAGCCAGATGCTACCGCACGACCTGTGCAGAACGGCCATGCACGAGGACACAGCGCGGCCGAGCGCCAACTGCGCGATGTTCAGGAGTTTGAGCTTGAAGCACTGATGAGTGATGACGAAGATCCGGAGAGTGCGAAGGTCGGTGCGAGACACGGCTGAGGCGGACTGTCTTTCAGTTTTGATGTTTGCGTTTGAGGGCGTGTCTTGCATAGGGAAGGTGCATCGGTGTGGTGTTGCCTTGTACACAACCATCGTTTGGTGGACTTTTACCTCTGGAGATCATTCTTCCAAGCTATATGTACTTTGCAGCACGGTTTCCGGCTGCGACTCGAGGTCTTCTGAAGAGGTCTCGTTGCCATATAGAAGAGACTACATTCTTACGCCTTGTAGCTGACAAGACCTCGAACTCTCCCTCAAACCTTGCAAGCCTCGTGTCACTGTACTGCCAATTTCTTGGGTACCAATAGACCAAGGACAAAAGCGCACAAACACACTCCTTACGGTCCTCCGTCACACTGCGTGTCTGTACCACCGTCCACGCTTTGGAAAGCGCCGCATATCGTGGCTGTGTACCTCTATATGCAAGTCATCCCACGAACTCCTGCCACGCCTACCGAACTACTCCTGCAAGCTAGACCTGCAAGTCGCTGCAAGCGGTATAGGCCAATACCTCGGCGCTCGAAGCGACGTGTGATTCATGCGAACCTCCCATCTCACCGGAATGACAGGCAACGAGCTCCTTACAAGCCACCACAGGATCTCGTAGAGGTGGTGTCGTGATGTCGTGACTCGACAGGTAGGTAGTACAGCATCTGCAAGGAAGCGCTTTCCTACTTCTTTACTTCAAGCTCATCTCTTCTCTCTGTCCTTGTTCGGCGCATAGAAAGATACCTCTGTACAGTAGCATGGCATTCGGTTGTGGCATCGGGGATTTCATCCAGGTCACGCGGCTGCTCGCGCAGACCATCTCGTCTTTCAAGAACGCGCCAGGCAATTTCCGCGAAGCAGAAGAGACTGTGACGAATCTCGACACGCTCTTCGCCTCCATCAGGAGCGAGGTCGAAAAGCCCGAGTCCGTGTTCGCGCGCGACCCGGCGCAAGGCCAGCGCTTCGAACTGCTTACAAAATCATGCATCTCCTCGCTGAACAAGCTCGACGACCTGTTGGCTCGCTATCACAGCTTGGGAGGCGATAACATCAAGGTGTTCGACCGCCTCCGGTTCTCGAAGAAGGAGGTGCTGGATATACAGCGCGAGCTGCAGTTCAGGCATGCCAACCTCGCTGCGTTTCTGGGGACGCTTGGGCTTGGAGGAGTGGGAAGAATAGAGTATAAGGTTGATGGTCTGGCGCAGCAGCAGGACAGGATCGTTGAGGCTATCGAGAGATTTGCGCTGCAGGCGAATGCCCGGCTGGAGACTGCATCGGTCTTGTCGACCTACAGCAATGACGACAAGGGCGTGTGGCGACAACTGCGGAGAGATCTGAACAGTGCAGGCTTCAAGTCGTCGGATATTGAGAAGCACAAGCCTCTCATACACCAAAAGCTTATGGAGCTGCAGCACTCCGGTATGATTGAGTAAGTCAAACTGATGGACGGGTTCTCCGAGACACGATCAAGCGCCATGGAGCGTCTGGGCGTATCTTTGGCGCGATGCGAATCCCGAGAACACAATCCGAGACAATTGCTAACCGTTCTACCCATCGCTGTAGGTGGCAACCCGGCGGCGAAGTCAATGAGCCGAAGAGTGAGATGGCTGTTGTCTGGATCGGAAGGCCGAAGAACAACTACCGGCCACCCAGCGCTGAGACTATCTACGAGGGTAGTGATGATGAAGGTAAGCACCGATAGGTTCACAGTGTTCTCCGGGTTACGATCGCGCTCTGTGCTGCGCTCTAGGACCTTTGACACTCTCCAAAAGGGTCGAGACACTTGCTAACCCTTATACCCTTCTGTTCTGCAGACGACTATACCCACCGGCCTTTCGGACCTGTAGCCAATGACACGCTTTTCGAGGACTCTGACGAAGATCTCCTGGATCGAACTGGCGTGCAGCAGGAGAAGAATAATGCTACGAGTACACGGCTTCCTGCGAATCAGATTGGGGAGCCAACACCCAGGCTACAAATACCGATTCCGATCCCGCAGCGAGGCTCGAGGTCTGCAGGAAATTCTCCACGAACGAGCGCTGCAGCCTTCCCACCAACAATCAGTGGCAACTCGCCACGACAGATAAGGCCAGGCTTTCCTTCGTCGCCGTCGAAGTATGGCAGCTCACCCAGGGCTGGTCTGCAAGGCATCCCACAGACGAGACGGAATGCGGCTAATGCCTCCGGCCGCCCTGGTGGCTCGGAGAATGTCAATGGCCAGGAGAGCTTCCGTGTCGGCAGACGCTCTGCTCCGAACGTAGTATGGCGATACCGGCGGCCGGGAGAAATACAACGACCACCTATGCAATCCGCAGATCTCGGAGATGGTACCTTGCCCAAGGCTGCTTCCGAGGGTAGAACATCAGATGCGGAGCGACTACTCATGCAAGGCCACAACGTTGAATCTACCGGCTCGAGAGCAGTGTCCGACGTACCCAGCTTTGAGAACACAACCGCACTCTATCGGGCGGCTCGAAATGGTCACTTTGAGACGGTGCATATGCTTCTCCGACACGGAGCAGATCCCAACACGACAAAAGCCGACGGCAAGGGCTTGCTGCGTCTCCTAGTCAGCGACAGCAATATTGAGCTTGTAAAACTGCTGCTCGAGTACGGTGCGGATCCACAGAAGCAAGGAGCGCTACCACAAGCAGCCCTGTTCGGGCACCTGAGCATTGTGCAACTACTCCTCAACTACGGCGTGGACATCAACGAAGTCGAGAAACAGACAGCTCTCTACCGAGCATCCTCGAAAGGCTTCTCAGATATCGTGGAGCTCCTACTGCGCCAGGGTGCCGACACAGCTTTCGTCGCTCCGAGCGGACCTAGCGCACTCTACAAAGCCGTCTCCAACGATCACTTCAAATGTACCCGCGCACTCCTCATGTACGGCGCCCGACCGGACGTTGGATGCGGTCCCGACGGCGAGACTGCCCTCTTCACAGCGTCTGCTATTGGCCACGAGCCTACCGTACGTCTCCTGCTCCAGCACGGAGCACGAGCAAACGATGTATGGTACAGGCATTATCAGGCTCCTGTTCAAAGACGAGATGGTCAGATCGAAGAGTTCTTCGCAGATGGACCGCTATTTGCAGCTGCTCGAGGTGGACGGCTCAATATAGCTAAGCTACTATTGCAGCATGGCGCAGATGTCAACGCAAGAACGCACTTTGGCCAAACAGCGATCGATCTCGCATTCCAAAAGGGCTACATACCACTGGTCGACGTCCTCTATGCAGCCGGTGCGCGACTCAGTCCGGAGACCATTGAGGTAGCCGAGAAGCGAGAGGCGTGGGAGAGGAAACGAGACAACGATCGGCTCAAAGACGATCAGCGAAGACCACGACACTTTAGCACGAGTGGGACAGGCCATGATATACCGGATTCACGGAATTTGCAAATGCCAGAGTTTAAGAGGCGAAGCAAGAGCTCGTCCGCGCCTCGTCCGACGTCCAGCCGTTCGAAAGATGGTTCTGCTAATTCTGGTCTCAAAGTGGCCACTGCCGCCACCACAGGGATGCTGTTGCTTGATAGCCTGATGCTGCTGGGAGGCTAGGCTCTTGGTACGAACACGATGGTGGTGGTCGACGATCCATATTCGTCAATCGCTTTATCAATCATGTGAAAAACTGAGATGACGAGTGGAAGGCATGGCAAGTGTCTCGGCCATTTCATCGAGATCACGAGGTCTTAGAGTACCACAGGGTACCTCGTAAGGTAGCTTTAATCCTTGTACAATTCCCAACACCCTGTCGACTATTGCCTATGCTCGAGACACCTACTATGCAGCAAAGGTGGCTGGGCAGCTCAGAGCCCCACAGACGACTACTGTTCTTCGAGGTAACATGAAACGAGAGAGCGCTACGATTATGCCGAGTGCTATGTGGAGAGAACATGGGCTTAGAGGAAGAGGGGTACTGCCTGGTGGTTTGCACCGATTCTCAAAGAGTGGAAGTGGTCCAGTGGTCAACAAGAGGACGCTGAGCTTTAAATTGAGCGACTACCATAGCGGAGACGAGACAATTTGGCCAGTTCAGAGACGATCTTCGTTGAGAGTATTCACATTCAAAGCTGTAAAAGGCTAGCAAGCGAACTCGCGTCAAGGGGTATCTCTGTCAAAGCAATCATGTCATCCGCCGTTGTAACTCCCGACACCCGCTCGTGTCCCCTCCATTTGTTCGAGATGATCTGCATCTTCATGAGTTCCACACCGCACTTTCCCACACGGTATAGCCAGCCTACGAAGGACGTGGTTGCTGTAGGATAGGTAATCCGCCCATGAAGGTTGATGTCGCAGCAGCGGAGCTCGGGCCAGCAAATGTAGATGGCGGTGGCGGTGGCCTAAAGCCAGGCGGCGGTGGTGGCCGCATCGGCTGTGTAGCTGGCGGGCCATATACGTTGGTCGGGGCCACCATGTACCTAAAATGAAGTAGAGGCGTCAGCAAGTGTCTCGGAGCTGGGGTCAAGAGTGTCGGGGTCTCGGAGCACCGCTTAGTGCTTGATACTATCTCTGAGAACCCTTCCACCCATCAATTTGACTTACGCCGCTTTCCTGCCACGTGGCCGCTTCTTGCCCAATTCGATCTCCTCATTCACCTCTCTCAGCTCCTGCTCATCGAGCGGATCGTCCTCAGCGTCCTCGTGAAGGGTTTCCATCGTCTTTATTGCACGGATCATGGTATCGACCTTGCCAGGCTGGCCAGGGCCGTGCCGGCTGAGCAACTTGTCGAGAACCTGAAATCAAGGTTAGCAGAGCTCTCGAGATTTTGAACAAGCGATGAGGAGGATTGACGTTGAGTACAGTAGCATCAGGCGAAAAAAAATATCGGAGACCTCTTGACTTACGTTTGGATCCTTGCCAACCTCCTGGCTCAGCGACTCTTGAGCCACATGCTCCGGTGGGTAGAGATAGTCCCGGGTGTTGCGCTTGGCGTTGCGGCGAGGGTTCTTCTGGTCCACGACTCGCTGCGCCAACGCGCCCTTGAACAGCTGTTTGTTGTAGATATTGGTCTCGAAGGTGCCACCTGCGACGAAGCGGTAGACAAAGACGGGCTTCGTCTGGCCAAGGCGGTAGGCACGACCGATTGCTTGGTCCTCGTCGGTTGGGTTGAAGCGGAAGTCAATGATGAACACTCTGTTCGCATCCCTGATATTCAAACCCAGCCCTCCCGCTTTGGTTGAGATAAGCATGACATTGAAGAGGCTGTCCTGAAACTCTTCCAGATAGCGCATACGGTTACGCATAGTGATGCTACTGTCAATGCGGCGGTATCCGTACTTGTTCTGGGTCAGGACCCTTCCGAGATAGTCCAGTGTGAGGAGACTGCTCGAGAATACCAATACCTTGTCTCCGCAGGCGACGCAGTGCTCGAGAAGTTCCAAGAAGATAGATGCCTTTGCAGAGACGCTCGGATCCATGTCGAAATCGAACCCATCAAGGATCTCTTTGATAATCTGGTCAGTGAAGCCAAGCGCACCAGGTGCCTGCTCGAGCGGATCGGCCTCCAATACTGCCCCACCGTCCGTATCGTTCGGTAGAGCAGCGACAGAGGGTGTACCGGCTCCACTCTCCGGCGGAGTAGTATCCTCGTTTTCACCTTCAACATCCGTATCGTCGCCCTTCTTTCCTTTCTTCTTTGGAGGCTTCGGAGGCTCCAACAGCTTCTGGCGGAAAGTGTTCGGATGGTTGGTGAGTAACGTGAGTACGGCGAGCCACCCGAATATCCTGACCTGGCTAGCAGTCTCGTTCTTCTTCGCACTCAACAAAGCAGAGACAGTTCTCTTGTAAAGCTCTGTCTGACTGTCTCCTAGAGCAACTGTGATGACATATTCGATTTTTGGCTTGAGTTGACCTCTTAGTACTTCGATAGTAGCTCGATTGACCTTGGGCTGGATCTCCGCGTGGAGGACCTTCAGCTTCTTGATGCTCTGGCGTCGCTCGTAAGCAGAACTCTCCTCCCAAAGGCCGAGAGCAATTGGCTCCGCGTAGTGAGCGTTGAACTCCACGCTGTTACCGAGGTACCTAAAATGAAGGGTTAGCAAGTGTCTCGGAGCTGGGGTCGAAAGTCTCGAGGTCTCGGAGCGCCGCTTGACGCTTGATGCTAGCTCGGAGAACTCTTCCACCCATCAATTTGACGTACCCGGGAGCAACGAAATCCATGAGAGAGAAGATCTCCTTGACGTTATTGCTCATCGGCGTGCCAGTAAGCCCAACCCGGCACTCAGTTCGTAGACTTGCTGTGGCCTTGGCGAAGCTAGTCTCTCTGTTTTTAACCAGGTGGACCTAATAGTAGAAGGGTCAGCAAGCGTCTCGTAGCCGTGGACGAGAGGTGGGAGGTGACAGAGCGCCGCCCGGTGTGTGATGCTGTCTCGGAGAACGCTACTCGCCATCCATTTGAGCGAGTGTCTCCGGGCTGTGAGAGAGGGGTTGAGGGTATCAGAGCGTCACACAGGGTGTGATACTATCTCAGAGACACTTGCTCGAATCGACGGCGAGAAGCGCTCTCCGAGCTGTGAGTGAGGGGTTGAAGGGCCCAGAGCGCCGCACGGGGTGTGATACTGTCTCGGAGATCAATTTGGACTCACCTCGTCGGCAACCACTGCCTCAGGGCCTTCGATCAACGACTCTCGCACACGCGCAACGTCTGGCAGGTCTCCCTTCGACTTGAAAGTGCCACCAACAACGAAGCTGCTGAAGATGTGGTACCCTATGAGAATGACACCACCATTTTGCATCCAATCGTCCACGGAGTCGATGTTGGACGACCCGTGCGTCGCGCTCTCGATGGTAAAGATATTCCCGAGCCGGTTGTCAGACCACTCGTTGATCTCACGCCGCCAGTTCTGAAGCAGAGAAGGAGGACAGATGACCAGTACGCGAAGGTAGCGATCCCTGATCCCTTTTGGTCGTAGGTGCTTCGGTAGCTGTGATGTGATACGTACATCGTCGGAGCGAGCGCTCTCATTTAGTGTGACCATGAGCGTAATGGCCTGCATCGTCTTGCCAAGACCCATGGTATGTGCTAGGATGCAGCCTTGCCCACCCTCGTCGCCGCTGGCAGTTAACTCTCGCCATAAAAATCGAACACCATCAATCTGATGAGGCTTGATCCGCCTCGCAATGGAGTCCACGATGAGGACAGGCTCGGTATCGGCATCCCTCGCAGGGTTGATATCGATCTCGATGCGCCCAGAGTCACTGCCAACCATGTTCAGAAGACGACTTGGGTCTGTTGTTTGCGATTCGTTGTATCGCCTCTCACGATCCGCAGCGAGCTTGCGTGAATGCTGAGCTGCAGCGTCCACAGGCACATATCGCTTACGCTTCTTCTTAAGAGACGTGGGATGCTGTGTTGAAGGGAGCTCGCTCGCTCTCTCGTCGCTTGATGATATCAACACCGGTGCCGAGGAGCTGCCTATCCTGGCCTTGACCGGGCTCGGCTTTATTGGAGAGACTAGAGACCTCTTGACGAAGGTCTTGCGAAGCATGCTTGTGAAGAAACCAGCTTGCACCTCGGTAAAAAGGGCACCGAACGATTTGTCGTCGAGAGCTAGGACCTCGTCTCTTGATTGGGTCGGAAACATCCACCGTAGGTAGAGGTCGCGAGCATGTCCCATGGTGGCGAGATCGTCACCTGTGAGGTTTGTCGTCTGAGACCTAGAGTATCAATAGTGGGTCAGCAAGACTCTCGAAGTTCTAGCTCATGCTGAGAATAGTTCAGAGCGCCGCATAATGCTTGATTGTATCTCGGAGAAGCTTTCCATCTATGGGATTGACTTACGAGGTCCGAAGCGACCGGCACGCTGTTACCAGTTCATTCTTGAACGTCGCGGGCGTCAGCTTCCGCAAAAGATCGTCTAGAGCCTTGCAGATTTCGGGTCCCGCTTGTCGTACTAGGAAGAGTGATATGCGTTGTCTGTCCCCGGCCTAATCATGAAGGGTTAGCATCTCCAAAATCCATCCGCGCGAACAAGAGTATGGAGGCAGAGACAACAGCAGCAAGCCCAATGGAATCTGGGAGAGCAGATACTCATGAGGTTGACTTACCTGCGCAATTTGATCCCAGTCCCACGCCTCTATCTCAGATAGTGAGGCATCCATAGCATCGCCAGTAAGCGGTTTCGGGGTCTTAGGCGTCTTTGGCGTCTGCGACTTGGATGGTCGTCCTCGTTTCTTCGGTAGGGGACTATCAGACGAAGAGTTGCCCAGAGTAGGGAAACTGTTTGCTTTCCGGTTGGGCGTTTTCGGAGTAGACGAAGATGCTCGTGCTCCCAGAGCTGGCGGCGGCATTTTGAATTTGAGCAGCTTTGACGGGGAGGGCAGCTCATCGTCCGATTCGGCATGTTGATCTGTTTCTGATTGCGCCATCTCTCCTGCAGTGGAAGGGAGTGCATGTGCTACCGACGTTGACACCGGCAGCTTACGTCTGACCACTCGCGAAGGTGATGGCTGCTCATTGTCCGAATCAAGCCGTTCAACCTCGTCGGGAACAACAAAACCATCATCTACATCTGGAGTTGCAACGCTGTCCTCGTCAGGGGTGTGATACTCTTCATCGTCAGCCTCATAGATGATCTCGTCTCCGGTTTCAATGCCGTTCACAGGACTACCAACAGGGGCTGGCGAGAAGCTGAGTCGATCGCTGGGGTGAGGGACGAAAGTAGGAGACTGTGGCTTCCTCGTGTTGGCCGTGGTCGTAGGTGGAACCTTTGAACGGCTTTTGGCAGGCCGAGTTATACGAGGCGGTTCTTGCCTTCGTTGCCAGACTGATATCATCCAGAGTTTCTCCTCGCGATTCTCGATCGTACCTTCGAGCACGCTGCACTGAGTGTGAAGATCGCTTTCACTAGTCCAACTCTCTTTCGCAAGGTCGGCCTTCATCAGATTCAACTTGGTCGAAAGGTGGTCGGTCTTAGCTTGTGCGCCTGCAATTAGTGCATCACGCAAGATGCGGCTCTTCTTCATCTGACCCCAAACCGGTCGTGCTCTCTTCTCTTCGAGCTGTTGTAGTTGTTCTTGCCACTTCGCAACATGATCAGCGACGAAGTTGTCGATGATTTCGGCCCGCTTATCGTACGTGAGACCTTCGTCCTCCGCCTCTTCAATCGCTTCTGGTATGTCCGTGCCCGGAGTGCTGCTTTCATCCGCACCATAGTCCTCGTCGTCCATGTCGGCACCGAAGACGGGAAGAAGCTCGTCGTCGCCATCCACGTCTAGCTCGGCGGCCTCCACACGCAATGCTGTTGGTTCGTCACCCAGCTCATCGAACTGTACGACCATTGCAGACCGAACAGCCTTTGCATCGCTGGCTCGATAGGGAAGGACTGCCATAGCCGGCCGGCCATGCTTCTCGAGACTGCGTGATTCAGGGTTGCGGAGGAAATGGCGCATCTGGTGTGACACGAAGCGGATGCCGCCAACAGACTTCTGTTGGAATCCAAACTGGAAGTTCTCATCGGAGTCGTTGCGAGGTGATTGTGAACCGTCCGAGGTTGAATGCTGGATGGGGTGGTCGAACGGTGTGGTGCCGAAGAACATCTCTTCGATCGACATGGCAGTATCAGGAAGGTAGCCTCCGGTTACCAAAGGCTTGTTTGATCGCGCAGGTGTCTTGGTGATGGCTGACGAGATGACTTCAATACTCTCTGTGAAGGTTTTGTTCGCCTGTACTGGTGTCTCGACGGTTGGGCCCTGATGGGTGAGATTAGCAATTGTCTCGAACTTGCGTCGAGCGACTAAGGAGGCCAACTGGCGGTACAGCAGCGTAGTGGTTGTACCACATTTCGAAGAGGCTCCCGTGGTGGTTTGACTTACTGTAAGCTCGAGCTTGCGTCGTTTCCGACCTTGCGCGTCTTTGACTTGAATCTCGTTCTCCTTGCCTGGAATCGTAGCTGGCAAGTCCACCTGTGCTGGGTGAGCTCCAGAAACTGAAATTGAAGTCGGAGAAGGCCCGATGTCGTGCTCGGCACGGTACTTCGGCGATTCGCGTCTCAGTTTGACGATACAGCGCATTACCATGCTCCGCTGGCCAAGTGCACCGATCCCGCAGTCGTTTCGCAGCGTCTCGGAGGTCAGATCCTGAAGCAGAGTGTAACCTTCGATCTCGTTGCGTCCGAGAGCGGCCAGAAAGGGCTCAAGCGCTGGTAGCTTGCCGGGCACGTCCTCAATGTAGCTGGGAGCCTCGTTTAGGAAGAAGTTTTGCACCTCTCCAACATCCCAGTCCCATGGATCAGCCATGTTTGGCTGTGGAGGATAATGTTGTGTCGACGGAGTGGGTTGAAGTTTCAAGATGGAGGTGCTGCCTTTGAGTGACGTGATGTGAGGTTCCTAGCGCGTGTCGGTCGCGTGGTCACGTTACCCCGCCGCTCGATTTCGACGACACTCAACGTTCGGAGTGGACCACGACCGCTATGCCGCAGATCCAAGACCAGAAGAGTCCTTGATGTTCTAGTAGGAGTCTCGTTCTGCGCAAAGAGGCCAGGAACACCAGGAGTGGCTTGTTGTTAGACTAGGCGCTGTAGCCAGTCCAGAGACTCTTCAAAAAAGGTGGTTGTCGCGTTTGGAGATAGAGCGTCGTTATTGTCAGAGGTGTCGTAGCCGATGCTGACACAATTTCGTGGAGGTACTGTCGACGTGCACCTCCAGACGCGTTGAAAGGGTTGTCTACGCAGTCTCCAGGAGAAAGCTTGTCAAAGACGTGGTGGCCAGTCGTGTGCAACGGGTCGTTCTGTAGAGTCTGCCTTCACACAGGGAGCATCAGTAAATTCACGTATTGTCGTTGGTCCAAGTTCGAGAGGAAAGTGGGGGCATCTCTTCACGCTGCAAGGCTCGTTGCTCAGGCACCACAAGCTCACAAAGTGGCGGAGAGGAGAAGAGGGTCTATTAAGATCCCCTGGCGGCGTCTCGAGGAAGAGACTCGTGGATTGTTGTGTGGGTGTACTTACACGTGCACTGTTGCGAGGAGCCCTTAGAACGAGTCGGATTGCAGTTGAAGGACTTTGTAAAGATCGCAACAAGTCACAACTTCAATACAACGTTCTCAAGAGCTTCCTGTCTCCTTAAGCAGCTTATGCCTCCTCTTTGCGAGTCGAAACATAGCGCAGCGACACCCTTCCACGCGCTTCATAGAAGCATCCCGACAACTCGAAGCCGCCTCGTTATAGCACATTCTCTTGAAGTATCCTCGCGCGATCTGTTCACCGATCAAGGCTGCGAATAGTCTCCCTTTTAGCATATGGTGACCCTTCTAATTGACGACCAGGTATGCAACAGAGCGCAACTCCCAACTCCAGCGAACCAAGGTAGTCAAAAGGTGCGGAGCTTGCACCCTGGGGAAGTAGGCAGGTAAGAGAAAGTCTCTCTGAGAGCCTCGCCCAGTGTCCTCCACGTTTGCGGCCCTCTTCCTCCAACCCAGCAGTAAGAGTTGCGTGGGAGTGGAAGTCGCGATCCAAGTGGGATGATGTGTGTCGGCTATATCGCGGACCAAATTCGGTGGGTTGATTTGGTAAAATAAATCTAATCAACTTCGACCACGATACAAACGGCCTACATTTCACCATAACGTCACATCTTCGACAAGATGTATCCCGACTTTCCACCAGAACTCAACGGTGACCAAGAAGCCTACCTTCTCACCAACCTCAAAGACTGGTCCATTGCCCATGGCCTCGCAGTTCGCCCGACTCCCTCATATGTCCCTAGTGAGACAGACCCATCAGGAGCACTAGCGACAACCGCACCCGTGACACTGTTCCCGAGCCTGTTCCCTAGGGTGTGTTTCGAGCAAGCAAAGTCGGTTGTCGAAGCGTACAATGAGCTCTACTCTGCCATTGCGAGCGACGAGACCTGGCTTGGGGAGGTCATTGAGGAGTAGGTACTCTCTGTTCGCCTTATCAATCTACGGCACTATTTTCGGTGTACAGAGTGTAATTCGTGGCTCACTTTGAAACAGAGCTCACACGACTTTCTTTTCGCACTTGTGCTTCAACATCTACTGATCACATGTTTACATAGACTAATCGAGATCGACGACTTCATGGCCAATCTATGGAAAGTTCATCTACAAGTGAAGAAAGAGGGCTACGCCCATGTAAGTGCCACGATATTACGCGCGGAGCCTGTCAGCTATTGAGCTGACCATATTCCAGACGATGAATTTGGGTCTCTTCAGATCCGATTATATGGTTCATGTCGACCTTTTAGGACCACAGCCACTGGTGAAACAGGTGGAGTTCAACACAATTGCCTCTTCTTTCGGTGGTCTATCCAGTCAGGTTTCTAGCCTGCACAAGCATCTGCTGTCTGTGGGAGCATACCCAGAAAGCTTATCAGACATCCTGTCTAGTGAGTCTCTACCACCTAGCACTTCCGTACCAGGCCTCGCCCGAGGGATGGCAAAAGCACATGAGGCGTACGGAAAGTCAAGCAATGGCCTCCAGCTCTGCGTCATCTTCCTTGTTCAAGACCTGGAACGAAATGTCTTCGACCAACGACACCTGGAGTACGCCCTGAACGAGAGTCACGGTGTAAGAACATTCCGCTTGCCATTTGGCACAGTCTTGCAAGATACCAAAGTCGATACCGACAGGAAGCTCATTTACACGCCTCCCCACACACCAAACAAGCAGTACGAAGTGAGTCTCGTCTACCTACGAGCAGGTTACGCACCTTCCGAGTACGCAAGTCAAGAAGCCTGGGATGCCCGGTTGCAGCTCGAGCGCAGCGCGGCGATCAAGTGTCCAAGTGTGTTACTGCAGCTAGCAGGAACGAAGAAAGTGCAACAAGTCCTCGCCACACCGCACTCACCCCATCTGAAACGCTTCCTGCCTGACGAGAAGCAGGCTGATGCAGTCCTTAAGACCTTCGCTCCGATTTATCCCATGGATAAGAGTGAAGCGGGCCAAGAAGCACGCAAACTCGCTACCGATCCAACTACCGCGGAACGCTACGTGATGAAGCCGCAGCGGGAAGGCGGAGGAAACAACGTATACCGCAAAGCCATTCCGGAACTACTCAAGACCCTTCCGGAGACGCAGTGGCCGGCTTACATCCTTATGGAGATGATAGAGCCTCCTGCACAGAGCAACGTCATCTTCCGGAATGGAGAGTCTCAGAAAGGTGGTGTGATCTGCGAGCTGGGCATGTACGGCGCCTGCCTGTGGCGGCAGGGCCAGGAAGATGGCGAGCGGGAGGTGCTGGAGAACTTCGAGGCGGGATATCTGATGAGAACGAAAGGAGACTCTTCAGAGGAAGGTGGAGTAAGTCGAGTACCTATCGCGAAGACCTAATGACCGATGAGCTAATTTGATGACAGGTTGCCGCGGGATTTGGAGCAGTCGACAGCGTATGTCTTGTAGATGTGTGAGACGTGTTTGATAGATAGGGCCAAAATTCAGCGGCGGCAATAGGGGTTCCACGTTGAATACCTTAAGTGGCTCTCGAGATCTTGTGGAGGCGCTGAGTCCGTCTTTGCACAGCGTCAACTGCTAAAGACTTGATGTACATATGTACAACGATGCTGATTACACTATGAATTATTGTTTGTACTGTATGTGCCGTGTCTCCACTTTTAGTCGCTCAATTCCGCTCATCATATCATAGTTAGCCCATCCCAAACGCCACGAGCATTGCTGCCACCCGGTGTATATTGAAGAGGGTATCATCCCGATCCATCCTGTCCCATTCCTCCAACCCGAACCAAAACCTCTCCTCCCAATAAAACATACTAATTCGGAGCAGTGTTCTCGTTAGCCTTCGCCTGCATCTTCCTCATCGCCTCCTGGTGCTTATTCGTCAACTGGCCCGTCCGCATCCCCACGTCCCGCATACTCTCTCTCGTCTCCCTCCGCTGACTCGCTCTCCTCTGGCTGTGGCCCACCCGTTCCCTCTGACTTAGCATCGCTTGCCGCGCTTGCTCTTCCGCTACCGCTACCCGCGGCGCAGACTCTCCTTGTTGGAGAGATGTCCTCCATTGCGTTAGCATAGCGTTTTGTTTGACAGTGTCGACTGTATTGGTTCGCCGAGGTTGATGGGAGTCGTAGATCAAGCCGGGGTTGTTCGTGCTGTTGACACGGCCAAGAGTCGGTGCGCCTGGGTTATAAGACTGTCGGCGGGTGGGAGGAGGGCTGATGGTGCCTTGTTCTATGAGGGCTTTGCGTTCGGCGAGGGTGAGGTTTTCTTCGCCTGGGATGTGTGAGGGGTCTGAGGTGGAGCTCGCGGTGGTCGGGGGTTCTGGAGTCATGCCAGGTTCAGGTGTAGGCGCTTGGAGGTTGAGGTTAGGTGTTCCGGCTAGTGCGTTGAAGGATGTGCTTGTGGTCCGTCGAGAAAGCCGGGTATTGCGCTCGTCGAGCAGATTGCTGGTGCTAACGAATGGTGTGGTGCTCTGATAAGGTCCAGAAACTGCTCGATCCTCTTCGATTGGCGACTCGAGGAGGGTCTGTTGTTGTAAGATGGGTGTAGATACGTTGCGTGTCTCCCGTCTTTGCGGAGTGATAGAGTTATTGCTGCTATGCCGTTGCAACGACTGTTGCGAGGCCGATCGGGAGAAGGCGTAGACCGGTGTGGGACCAGAGGAAGGATTTCGCTTCAGCTGTTGAGTGCTACTACTCTGCCGGAACGATGGTCTGCTCGAAACGATTGGATCGGCAGGTGGTGTAGTCTCCGATAGAGCTGCAGGATTAAGTGGTCGAGGTGTCTCTACTGGACGTCCAACTTCCACCTGAACGCCAGCTTCGTCAACTTCGACGTCTGGTGCTTCCTCGCATGTCGGCTGGTCGGCATCAGCGATGTGCTTCGCCCATTCGTTCGTACGGTATGCCATAGCGACTTTTGATATGCTCTCAGGTAGCTGGCCTTTCAGCGGTTGTACCGAAGCTGCATCATCAGATTTAGACGCCGCCTCGTTGTCGTCGTTGCGTGCCGCGCCCACGCTGCCAGTGGACCTCGCACGCGATCCTGTGCTCAACGTTCGTTTTCTCTTGTCAGTGGTATTCGGCTTGGTACTTCCTTCAGGTTCCACTATTAGTGGCGGAGAGCGGAGTAAGACCTCATCGTCTTCATCGTCCATAGGGTCCTCAATAGGAGTTCGGGGCGTACGTGGCGATTTGGGCACGTCTGCCGCGAACTCGTCCGCGAAGAGAGATAAACCTCCCTGTTGTATCGGGATGGTAGGTGCCAGCGACTTCCTCCAGATAGATCTGGCATCATCAGCTGTAGCTGCGACAGAAGAAGCTCGGTCATCATCAATGCGAGGAAGGTTAGCTGGGGCATGCTGGTTGAGCTTCTCAAATGCCAGTTGATTGAGCGCAATTCCGCGTCGTTCGTTCACTGGCTTCTCCGGGTTAGCAATGTCTTTCTGTTCTGCTGAGTGTTCCGACAGAGGCTTGACATCTCCTCGTTCCGCTGAAGGCGAGAAAGGCAGCGGAACGACAGCAGGCCCGCCAGGCATAGGAGTTCGGTCAGGAAGTAACATCTCGTTGAGCGAGCCATGGTCCACACTTCGTACCGTAGCTGGGTTACTCTTCGTCCTGGAGGAGCCGTAGTCATCCCACCACATGCGTTCTTCCTCGGGATCCAGGTTTGATGGAGGTTGGGGATTCTTCCTTTCCGCCTGGAGATCGTCGTCGTTGCCAGTACGTATTTGATACCCCTTGCTCGTGTGCTTCGCACCAACTCCGCCCATGTCGTTCATCTCGATGCTGCCCAGCTTCCGCTCAGCGACGCTTGCCGACTTCTTTGGGTCTCCATCAAGCGACGTGCCAACGCCTGAGTCGGTATGTACGTGGGCCTTGTCCTTGTCGCCATACACAGCTTCCCACTGTTCGAGTGAGCGTCCGTTCTTGGCCTCGACCGTTTTTCCCACTGCACTGTCGCGCTGATCCCTTCGGCTCGCCTCCTGCTCTCGCGCAGCCTCGTTCTTTGCTTTCTTTTCTCTCACTATCTTCCAGATCTATCGAAACAGGAAGGATATGATTAGTCTCACTGTCTGAGCATGGAAAAGGTGCGTATCTCGGGGATGAATCGTGTTCTCTGCACTTACCTTGATCTGGCTCACTACGCCGAAGAGAAACAACACGATGGTGCCTGCGATCTCCACTCGGATCCCCCGCGTGATAGGATATGTGGAGGTATGAATAGGAAACACGTCCTTATTAAGGTCTATGGAATGGTCAGCAGGGCACTCAGTGGCACGCTCCCATTCATACGCACTCCAGATGTACAGCCAAAATTCTTTTAGCCCAGCTCGACTGAAGCAGTCGATGCCCAGGATACAGATCATAGCTCCAGAGAAGGCCGTGCTAATGATCAGGCCGTAATTCCGCGTATATTGTGAGAATGACAACGACCAACCCACGGCGCTGAAGACACCGACTGCGAAGACAGGTGGCTGTAATTAGTATATGTCTCAGACAGAAACCAGGTCATCTCTCGGGACATTCAACTTACTCATGATAGCTCGTCCAGTTCGTGAATGTATCAGAGAGCCAGGCCGCAGGACCAAAAACCACATGGATAAACAGAAGCCCCCAAGGAGACAACCAAGTCCTTCGGTGACCTCGTTGAAGACTAGACTGACAGCGCCGAAGGCTAGACCGGTAAGAAGAGCAGCTACCAGGTAAGCTCCCTGGATCGCATCGCTGACAGGTGCGCTCATCACGTAGATGATGAGCACTGAAACAGACAAGGCCGTGAGATAGGCGGCGGAGAAAAAGACCACAATCCACTGGTGCCTTATGCCGACGATGGCAAATCCAGCTCCAGTAACCATAAGGACCACGCCGGCGATACCCAGGGCTGGTGTGATCTCTGGCTGTATCGGAAGCTGCTCCTCATTGTGGGGCGTGGTGGCATTTTTATGTGCCGTAGGTGTTGCTTTCGATGTGGACGTGGTAAGTGTTGGCGACGTAGAAGTCTGTCTGCTGGTCCTGGACTGCTCCTCATTGGTCGACGCTTCCGCAGTCGTGGACTCGGAAGATGGGTTTGATTGTGCTGTCGAGATGGTTGAGTCTGTCGAAGACGCTGGTGCGTTCTCGGTCGTTGCTGGAGCTGTCGTCTCGGAGTCCTGTCTTCGGTATACAGCTGCCCGTCCAACGACGATTTCCGCGCAGCAAAGTGCAAGTAAAGCCGCCTTTAGGGTCCCTCGAACGTACATCGTGGCGGCGGCGCTGGGAAAGCCCAAGAAAACCCGGTAGAGGGGACGGGATATGCGGTCAAGGTCGTGATGAACCCATCGATCTCCAGATTCCGCCTGTATCTCGTGGTAGTATGTCGACACTCGGTGGTGTGCGCAGGATGATGAGAAGGAGGGAACATCCACCTACGATGTATAGAGAGGTGCACCGACCCTGAAATAATTGGGTGCAAGGCTGATAATCCCCGAAGAATATCACCAAAGCGCCCTTGAATAGACTTCCTTTGCTTCCGATGGACCCATCGCATGGGGTCGCGCCAGCCAGTCGCGCTCGCTTTCCCTGCCAACGATGGCGTCGCGAGATCAACGTGGACGATCTCCATTGGGAAAGGACGGCACGATCCTCGAGCACGCCCACTATCGAACAACCACAAGAGATCTTCCGATATGCATATCCATATGCAGGCCAGCTGCAGCTGCATGCTCCACACTGCTCGCGCGCTGTCCGGCAGGACCACTTCGCCATGGCATCTCAACGACAGCATATCATCACTCGTCGCGTACTGCAAACGCGCCGGGTTCGCGACGGAGAAGAGGCGCTCAGGCAGTCGACCCAGCGCAATCTCGCAATCTCGCCTCTAATTTTAAGTCGCAACGGTCGAGGCAGATCATCTTCACGACTCGCTGCGGGTGGGCTCGGCAAACTCGGCTCTGGGGCTAGCCTGTACAGGGGAAAGCATAAATGGACGTTTCAGTGCTGCCGGTAAGCTATAAAACAGTTATATCAGCTGCAGTGTGGCGTGGAGAAACACATCTCCCAGTCCCTCACAACGTATATCATCCTCGCATATCGGCATATGTCGATACATCGTCGAAGATCGTCTGAGAGACCAGGACCTGTGGGGTCGATGGGGTGAGGCCGCATTGAGTTCGTTAGGGCATTTTGCTCAACGAAGACTCCTGTGGATCCCGAAATATCAACTGCCAATACTGGCCAGAATCTCCAGATGTGTCGCTCACCGCCCTCTCTCTTGGGCGAAGGTTCGATACATATGAGTCGACCTAAATCGTTGTTCTTGTCGCAGCCAGGCCGAGCTGAGCTGGCACAACGTCCAGCCCTTCAATTTTAAATCATGGTGTTCAAGATATCTACCCTGCACCTTATGCAACTTGTGATAGATGGTCATCAAGGACCATTGCCGTTCGAAGGTCGAGATGGCAAGAAGACGAGGTGAGGCCTACGCCAAGCTTGGGTTCAGGGAGGCACGTCTCGCGAGGAAGGCGCAAGTACTCTCGTCCTCTGGTACAGCAACCACTCAATCGAAGCACCGCTCTCGAAGATCGAGACAGAACGGACGTGATCATCTCGAGCCGGTTGTGATGATATCGCCGTCAGACGTCAACGGAGACTGAACTCAAACGGCTGGAAAAGGACAGCCGCTTCTCGGAGCCACATATGCCCGGACAAAGATATGGGAAGTGCTGTGCTCATAGCATCATCGTACTGTATGTATCGAGAGTGTGCGCCACTGGTTTGTGCCGCTGATGGAGTGCTGGGGTGCGCTCTTCCAGGTTGATGCAAATGTCTAACTACGTCTCATTGTGTTATCCCTATGTCTCTCGTTCGCGCGCGCCATTGGTACAAAGCCTCACCTATGGCGCTCCGTAAAGAACATGCCAAGCTGCGGTGCTGTCGCGTTATATGAACCGTTCAGCGCTCATACCCGACGCTGGACATTTGTGGGCCGGTTTGCTGCGTCTCCCAGGCTAGCCGTGAGTCCGAGCCCTTGCCAGCATACCAGGCACATTCTCATTGACCTCGCCAGAAGCTGTCTTCGATAATGGTCAAGCAGAACACCTCGCTGTCCCTTCATCGCTTCTTCCCTCCACCAGCTTTCTTCGGGTGCTTCGCGAAGGCAATCTTGTTCCTCGGTTTCCGTATCCGCTTCTTCTCGATCTTCGCCAACTTCGAGGTCTTCTCGCGCTTGAGAGACTTGTTGCTTCTTGTGACAGGCTTGGCACTGGCTTCGTCGGCGTCCATGTCGACATCTGCACTCATGCGGTGACATGGTTAGCCTTCTGTATCAATACAAACCTTTTCAAGATTACAAGATGTAGGTGTAGATATCCGATGCAGGGCTCATGTTGGTCCGGCAAACCTGAGCTGTAATTCTCCATTCTCGGCAAATCCCACGACGTCAGTCGAGGCGCCGAGAAGATGGTAGAAGAGGAGCTCTTTGGCTAGCTGTTTCTGTGCTGGGATTTCGAGGATGGGAGTCGTTGTCGTCGCGGTAGCGATATCGGGTGTGGTGGGCGGTGTGAGCAGGTTCTGGTCGTTGTTGTGCAAGAGGACTGCTGGAATTGCAATTGAGAGAAAGGACGAAGACACACCTTGAGTGGCCCTGTCGTCATCTTTCGTCTCCGATGGTGCGCTCTTGTTTCCTAAAACCCCTGATTAGCGGTCTGATAATAGTGTGCTATCAAAGAGTTTTTGTGCGTTGTATACCTTCGTCTTCGACGTCCATCTCAGCTCGTGGTGGCTTAGGCTGCTGAGCAAGAGCGAGAAGTTTGGCGTTCATGCGATCGTTGCGCGCGGTCTCAGCTGGGCCAAAGACTTTCCTTTTGAGGTTCTGGTTATTCCTCTTGGTGACGGAGGCTCTTGCGCTTTTGGCCATTTTGTCGTGGTGGTACGCGGAGAGGCGTGCTGGTGTCCGTGAGTGAGGTGTTCTAAAAGTTCGAGGATCGGACACAAGCAGATTTGAATCACACTTCCGCTAGCATTTGCGGGAATAAGCGATCCCGCGATAGCGATTATGCACCTGCTTCCAGGCGCCTCACCTACAGCCTTGGCTTGAAGGTCTAAGACACTGCAAACGCCTTCACCACTTCCTCGCGGAGTTCACATTGATCGCGCGCAGTCTGTGGACAAGACGGGAGTCATATCTTGGGGGTTCCACATGTAAACGGGTCATGTGACGACATATGTGCCTGAAAACCCTCCGCACCCAATGGACACAGTGAACGCACCTTCCACAAAAGCCTCACTACTTCTTCTTGCCAGCTCACATAACCTGAAGTCGCACAAAGGCTCGATACTTACTTCAGCATCGCCTTGAAGGCCTCCTCCAGATCCCCTGCGTCGTATCCAGTACCGAGCTTGAACGACTACGACCCCCGAACATACTACCGCCCAATAGTCCTTCGACCGCAGTGAAAATACTTCAGTTGGCGCTGCGTAGCGCAGGAGAATGGCATCGGGTGGTCATCATCTGCAGCAACAGAAAGGAGGTCTGGAGACCAAGATCAGAACGCTTGTCAACGACGACCTGAAGGCGTTATGTAGGGCATATGGATATCAGGTCTCTGGCGCCAAAAACACTCTTGTCACTAGATGCTTGGAGAGTAAGGCACCCCTCACGCTGGAATCTGGCGTCGACGACTTCACTTCACTCATTTCGCAGCCAAGCTCAATTTACTGACTCGCACTTCAGTTCTCAGGACTGCGGTGGATGAGGGTAACGTGAAGGACTTCGAAGACATCAGGTATCGCATCTACAACCGTGGACGAGAGCCACCGCCAGGCCATACCGAGGCTGCTATCAGGTCGCCCGCAGGCTACCAAGGATACAACATGGCGCCTCAGCGTGGTGGCGGCGGACTGGCGCAGAACAGACCGAATCCTGGCAAATGTAGGTCGTCTTCCGGTTCTGACCTTACTGCGAGATGCTCACTCTTGACGAACAGCCTTCAAACCAAGCCCTTTCTATGAGATCCTTGAGATCTTGGTGCCACTTCAGGATCTACCAGGTGAGCTCCGTTCCACACAAACTGTTTTCCTTCACTTGAGCACACTTACGATACTAATGCAGAAACTGAAGAGATGCCTCAAAACCGACACGCTGTGAAAGCGACACTCGCCCTCCGACCGGAACTTTCTCAACAATGCCGAAGCGACACAAACCTCAAGATCATGATGTATTGTGGTCTCGCCAGGTCCATGAGTCCTTACACTCCTGTCGATATAGCCTTTCCAAACCAGATCGAGGTCAAAGTCAATGATACAGAAGTCAAGGCCAACTTCAAAGGGCTGAAGAACAAGGCAGGATCAACCAAGCCTGCCGACCTTACCGGCTGCGTTCGCAAGTATCAGGGTCAGACGAACAACATCCAAGTCACTTACGCACTTACCACGAACCGATACGCTTTCACCATATGTCTGGTGAGGTATCATACCAGCGAGGAGCTCGCGCAAAACATCAGCAGGCATAACGTCATTCGTAAGCAGACCGTGCTGAACGCGATGAGCAAAGCGAATGCGGATGACGATATCGCGGCGACCTCAATACGGATGTCTCTCAAGGATCCGGTATCTACCTTACGAATCGGCGTCCCCGTGCGATCTTCGAACTGCTCACACAACCAGTGTTTCGATGGTGCGATGTTCATGAGCCTGATGGAACAAGCCCCAAATTGGCATTGCCCTATCTGCAACAAGGCCATCTCATACGAGTCGTTATGCGTGGACGAGTACTTCCAGGAGATCTTGAGTGCAGCTCCAAGTTCCATTGAGAAGGTGGACATCGAGCCGAACGGAGCGTGGACGGTGATCAAGGAAGAAGACGACTCTCAACCTGGAGGTCCTTCCAGCAAGCCTCGAGCAGCATACGATAATGATTTCGATGATGATGACATCGTCGAAGTGGAACAACCCGTCTCAAAGCAGGCCAACGGCTTTAAGCGCGAACCGCTATCTCAGGCGAGTTTTGCTATCCGTCCAACTGCGCTCGACACACCTCCCCTGTCATCACGCGAGGCTTCTATTGCCCAGTCCACGACTTCCGCACCACACAGCAACAAGCGTCCGCAGAGTGCGGTTATCGACCTCACCCTCTCCGACGAAGACGACGAGCAGCCCATTCGCCCAGCAAAGCGCACGAACATAGCCAGCCTACCACGCCGAAGCGCAGAAGTCACCTCCTACAACACTCCCACCTCATATAACACACCCACCTCACTACCAGATCCACGACTGCCGCAACCTTTACAGCAAACCAACACTCCTCAACCGAACCATCAACAGGTTGACAACTATCGCCCGCTCGAGCCAACATATCCGCAGTACCAGGCTTACAACGGATTCAGCTCGAACGCTAGCATGTCGCCACCGAACATGAACTCGCCCGTGACGTTTGGGCAGACGAGCATGCCTAGCCAGTATTCTCGACCCTTGCCACGTTATGGGGACGTCAACCAAAACAATAGTGGCCTTAGGCTACCGCCTATGCAGCCACCACCATATCAGCATCAGTATCAAGGTGGGGGATGGAGGAGCGATGGGAGCGAGTTTGGGAGTTATTATAACTCTGGCAGTCCTGGCTAGAAACCAGTCGATTGCTCCGCATGGCGAAAGACTGGTGGAGTGTATTATCGGGCATGGAGACAAAGTGGTGGAGCATTTGATCGGGCGCGGAGAAAGGCTGGTGGTTTGTAGCGATAAGTTGGGGACTAATGATTAATGATACCAAGATCTCGCAACAGGCGTCCAGCAGTGAGCTCACGTATGAGGCTTTGAGAGCGAAAAGTTCAATAGCTAGCAGCGCAGATGGCTGTATCCAGCCGATCTACTGGTGTGATACCTCGTCAAAGCGAGTGAGCCGATCCGTGTGTTCTCCGCGTGTGTTCTCCGAAGTCCGTACTAACGAAGCCATCCCTTATGGTGAGATAGGGTATCGAGGTACCATATGAGGTCGTTCGTAGCATGGAGATGGTCGGTTGTAGCCTCGCCGGCTAGACCGTCTACTAGATGGTGAAATAGCTGAGGCGTGGGTGATATGCCTCTTCTCCGACTTGCATGGCAACATGGTGCAGCTACAGTGTCTGATGTTTCGCCATCGATCAACCATGAACCGCTCCTGCCATAAAATAGCAAGCGTGTGCTGCCTTGACTCCGTTCGCATCGAACAACACCCATATCCCTCCTTGTTGCTCCTACATCAAGATCCTGCCATCGCACATCCGAAACATCTCCTACACACGAACAAGAGCCATATACCTCTCCGACGTCGCAGCTGATTTTACCGCCTTTTTGGCCGCAGAGCCGTTGAACCCCTGCATCCGCGATCGTCGCGTGTGGCCAATCGCTATAGAGCCTGGCCGAGCCCTGCGTCGGAGCTTTCATTTTTTGAGCACTTTGAGAACGTGTGGGGCAAGGCTCAGAAATCATACGACAAGAATCAATTGGCCTCGTTTAAAGCCGCTGCTACCGGTACAAACATCAAAGTACACATCAGCAGACCGGCGGTGGCTGTTCTCTTACACGCCAATTCTACCACGACAGCATCTGCAGAAACGAGAACGAACAGTCTTCCAATCGGCCATCTCGAGGAATTGGAAGGCGAATCGTGTACCCTGAGAGCTTGAGTTTGCGGAGAAGGGGGAGGAGACACACAGAAGCTTACCGGCGCCATGGACGTCGTACTGGAGGTCTTCGACGCCTTCTTCTTCGATCGGTTATACGCGAGGGTGCTTCCGATTCAGTCAGCCTCTTCGTTCGATCCGATATCGACGCTCACCGCTGGGTTGAAGGGATATGGCGGCAACGACACAGCATGGAACGCGGCGGCACAACTGGGATCTGATATGGGGAGGTCAGCGTGGCAGTATACACCGGCGAGTCAGCAGTTCAGCGTACAGCCGAGCCAGTATGCGTGGATGAGCAGGTGGGACCGAGATGATCTGCTGCGGCAGTGTGTGAGCTTGTATTTCATTACATGGTAAGTGGAAAGCTTTGTCGGGCATACCAATGTGGTACGGCTGGCTGACTGGAAGACCACAGGCTCTTCGGACTGGTGATATACTTCCTCTGCGCCACGTTATCCTACGTCTTCGTCTTCGACAAGGACACCTTCAACCACCCGAAATACCTCAAGAACCAAATGCGTATGGAGATACAACAAACCCTCACCTCGATCCCGATCATGGCCATCTTCACGGTGCCCTGCTTCGTCGCTGAAGTCCGCGGCTACAGCTTCATCTACGACAGCACAAGCGACATTTCACACCCGTTCATCACCCTCTTCGGCTCCGCCTGGAACTACGTCCAATTCCCAGCCTTCATCTTCTTCACCGACTTCTGCATCTACTTCATCCACCGCGGCCTGCACCACCCGCTCGTCTACAAGCGCCTGCACAAGCCGCACCACAAATGGATCATGCCGACCCCATATGCTAGCCACGCCTTCCATCCCTTGGACGGATTCAGCCAGAGCGTACCATACCACCTCTTCCCATTCCTCTTTCCGCTCCATAAATTCGCGTACATCGCGCTCTTCACATTCATTCAGGTCTGGACGGTTATGATTCACGATGGCGAATACGTGGCTAACAGCCCGATCATCAACGGCGCGGCGTGTCATACCATGCACCATTTGTACTTCAACTACAATTATGGACAGTTTACCACGCTCTGGGATCGACTGGGCGGGAGCTACAGGAAGCCGAACGATGAGCTATTCCAGAAGGAGACGAAGATGAGCCATGCAGAGTGGTCACGGCAGAGCAAGGAGATGGAGAAGATGGTTGTTGAAGTTGAAGGAAAGGACGACCGAAGTTATGGTCCTGAGGAGACGTTTGTCAGAAAGAGGCAGAAGGCGACGTGAGCTATCTTGTTCTGCTCATCGGTCGACGGAACGAATTGATTATGGAGTTGGAAAGGAATTGGAAAGACTGGAAAGATTTCCTGTGATTCTTAGCGTTTCGGCGTACTGATACTCCAAGGAATAGAGCGAGACCATTGCTTCGTGCATCGAACAGCGACAGGTCGTCAGCTTCTTTCTGCTACTCGCTCTCAGTGACCAGAGTGAGTGACCACCACCACCTCAGCCGCGTCCTTGCATACCATTCCTCCACATGTCGGGGAGTGGTAGCTTCCGTGGAAGCTATGAGCTCGATTGTGACCACCACGTTGAGCGGAAACATGCCGTTCTCGAGCTTGGAATCGAGCCCATCTCGGCCGATGGGCATTTGGGGGCGATAAGGAGTGCGAACGACAGGTCGCACCATACCTGTTGGCGAACATCGTAAAAAGAGGTATTGATGTTGGCACAACTACTTCGACGTATAAAGCAGTCTAGATTGAGATCGGAAAGACTAATGTACTCCTCTCAAGCTAATTGCTTTCCCAGGGCAGCAAGCCAAATCATCAATTCAAGCGTCATTGACACCTTATAATAACTACAACATCAGACACCAGGGCTCTCCAACACAGACTTGAACCATGGCGCCCCCAGATGGCCTTGAACCAGCCATCGCACCGCACCTGCAACAGGAGAGGACGGTACCGGCAAGACTTCCATCGACAGACTACCAGCCGCCGTTCCCATCATATAGCGCGCGGTTCTCCGAGGAGCTGAAAGACCTTGTTATGGCCGTCATTGGAGTTCAACATCCGGACGGATCGAACGGGCTGAGTAACGAGTTTGAGAAGATCAGATCGTTCGTGGAGAACCCTACTGTGCAGTGTTCGCCACGTCATTGGGAGGCAGCGTCTGTGGTTGACAGCTCTGGGTACTTCAATGAGGTTGCTATCGTCTACTGGCGATCACGACGGGAGTTCGAGGAGTGGAGGTCTGAGAGTGGGTTTGATGAATGGTGGAAGGGCTTGGAGGTGGAGGAAAGCCATGGCTGGTTCCTTGAGGTGTTCTTACCGTCTATTGACAGATTCGAGACGGTCTTTTCGGACAACGTCGTTACGGAAGGCGCTGGACATATGCAAGAAAGCATTTCTGGTCCGATTCAGCAACACGTCTACTGGGGTTCTATGAGGGACCGCCTTCCAGCTTCGCAAACGGACCATCTCACCGGCGAGAAGACACCTGAAGGTGTCCACGATACCAATAGCAGCTTAGCGGACACGAGAACCCGCCGTATCAGAGTGACAGGTAGACAAAACCTCGCGATCATCCGAAGTGGCCAAGATTGGTCCAATACTAAACCTCTCGAGCGGGAGAAGTATCTCAATACCATGCACCCGGTCCTTATCCGTGGGATGGACTTCCTTCGTGACAAAGGAGATGAGGTTGGGTGTTTCAGTTGCCGACTCATGGACGTCGTCGACAAGACGTCGCCTGCTACTTCTACAGACAAGACGTTCGCTCTAGCGTACTTTGACGATCTGGCGTCGTTGGAGGGGTGGAGTAAGGCCCATAAAACCCATCTTGACATCTTTGGCCGGTTCTTGCAGTACGCGGCCGAGCTGGAGAACGATATCTCACTGCGGTTGTTTCATGAAGTTATGGTACTGGAGCCGGAGCAGCAGATTTTGGAGTACATCGGCTGCCACGAGGGTACTGGGATGCTGGCATCCATGAACAGAGGTACGGCCTCCCCTACCACCAACACTATGGACTCGGTATCATCGAAGATATGACCGAAATTGCAAATGTCAATCGTACTCATGATTATCGTTTACTCCTTCTCACTGCCTTCACTCTGTGGCGCCAAAGTGATAGATAGAAGGCTCAGCAGGTGTCTCGGACGTTTCATCGAGCCTGTTAAATTCCAGAGCGCCGCTTGATGTGTGGTGCTATCTCGGAGAATCCGTTCGTGAGAGGCCTGAGGATACGATGGGTATAAGGCTTAGCGAGTATCTCAAACCTGTGGGTGAACAGTGGAAGGTTTCAGAGCACCGCACGAGGCTTCATGCTGTCTCCGGAGAACCTTTGCGCCCATCGAGCTGGCGGCCACAGGAAGGACCGACTCGAAGTAGTTGTGCGCCCGTGGTAAAAGTATAGGGGCTGCGGCTCAAACGCCTCTTGGTGAGGATCAAAGGGCCTGTGTATGGTTCGTTGAACTGAGGTTTTTTACCTAAACCTTTGCGGTGTTGACCATCGCTCTTACCTTGCCAACACTTCTGTCCGCCTCAAACCCGTGAACTTATGAAACAATCCTTCTTCTATTGATGGTGGCGCGTTAGCTGGATCTGATTGCTCAGAGTCTGATACTCAGACACAACGTCGTCTGACAAGCCGGACGTAGCGATCTCCAGAAGAACGTCTCCGCTACGCCCCATCGGAAGAGAAGTGGCCTACGGCAGGGCAGCCCTGGGCAATCGTGATGTGTGCGGACTCCTGACCAGCTGCACTGCCTTCACAGCCATGCCACTTCTGGGGAGGATAGATCGCATCTCCCACCAAAAATCGGCACGTAGGCGTTGAACAGGTGTTTGAGGACGGCACAACACCGTTCGCAGGTTGCCGCCGAGCTACCGTATACAAGCACGAACATGATCACTGCCCTGGCGACGCGAGTAGCTTTGGAAGCCCTCATTAACGTGCTGCATGTTGTAGGTCCCAGATCGTTGGGTTCGTTCCAGCCTATGGGATCGCAATCGTTATTATTACAGACTGCACGTACCAAGGACAGCAAGACGTAGTGCGTTCTCAAGGCTGGCCACGGGAGCCGAACCCGCCATGGAGATACTTGTTCTTCTCTGCGGCGGCGAGTACAAGGAGAGCCAACAGCACCTACACTTGCAGCCAGTCTCCATCTCATCAGACGGGCAAGCTCTCAAGTGGACACGCCTTGGTGCTGGTCAATCAACAAGTCTCATGATGATTCCACCCCGCAGGCCGACTGTGGTCTGGCCGAAGACGTGATGTCCGGCATAATAGCTGCCGGACTTGGTGTGATGGACGAGGATTGGTGCATCGACCAGAACGGCTATACCAGCCTGAGACATATTGTTTGAAGGGTCGGTCCAATTATCAGTACCATGGTTCACCGTTCCGGACAATCCGGTCAATAACAGATACCCGGCGTTGCTCGCTGTTCACACTCCTTTGCAGGCACTCCCTCCCGTTGACCAGATGGAGCATTTGCAGCGGCTACTTGCAAACGAACGAGCTTCATATTACCGATTATCAAATCATTCGCCACGGACTTGTTTCCGCGGGGGTACGATGAATGAAAGTATTGAGAGCGACGCGTGGTGCTTCGTGACATGAAGTGATGGGGTGTTGTAGGATCGTAGAAAGATTTGCTTTATCACGATCTCCGTCGCTAGGCGGCTACAACCTTGAGCTTCCCCTCGATGATTAGGGTTCGTACCGAAACACTCGAAATTGATCAGGATATACCAGGAACATGGCTACGAGAGACGGCAGCACAGACGGGCGCAAGCGTCAACGGGCTCGGTACTTTTATTAAGCACACAGCCTCGACGACGTTGTGGAGGCTATTACGATCGACAGCTGTAACGAGTCGTGGAGGAGTGGCTCTCTTCAGGCACGCAGGCTCATACTGAATCTGGACAACAAGCTCCCTTGTCCCGCATGGCGATTGATGAGCGGACGAGAAGCTACGATTGTTGTCCACAGTAGCCTCGGGTACTGGTCGTTGATCGAAGACCTTGGATGACCACTCGTATCTCATCAATGTTCTGGCAGTTTGGTGGATTTGCTCGAAAGGGGGTTAGCCTTGCGAAAGCGGTGGAAACCCGGTCGTGCCCTCTTAAGGACATCACAGTCGCGAACTACTTCGATCGTTAGCTTGTGGCTCATCTCTGAAACTTCATCAAGCAGCATGTCGGATTGACACAAGAGGTGTGGCTACGTAGTCGGAGGAGCAGGAGGAGATCCTTGTCAGCTCGAGAATAAAAGTCAGCTCGAGAATAGAAGGATCCATTGGCCGTGGTCTAGGCGCGATCAGCAGAAGCCGCCTGTAGATCATCTGCCCGGTCAGAGCTGCTTGAAGTCCGGAACGATCCCGGACGAGCAATACATGTTCTCCAGGTTGTTGCAGTAGTGGTGCATACGAGATGAGACATGTCGCTTCCCTGTCGCGCGTTCTTATCAGGGAAATGTCGATGAGACGAAAGCTTCGCATCTGTTGCGGCGTTAACCTTTGGATTTCCCGCAAGGCCCGCCGCCAAAGCACAGTCGTCTTTCCAATCTTTCGGATATGGTCCAAGCGTGCGACGACGCATCCCGTAGCGCTCAGACCCAGAAGTGGCTTGCAACCGTCTGCACACACTCGACGACGGAGTATTTTTGTGCTTCGCATAAAAGTGTGGAAACAGGATCGTAGCAAAGATTGTGCGATACCGAATCAGCTCAACGCCCGGACAAGGAGGAGAGTGTCGAGTTCAGAAGATCTCCGTGCCAAGACGGATACTAGCAGAGTAATGAGGTGGCTGTGAAGTGATCGAGTCCTGAGTCGTGAGGCAGAGAAAGCTGCTGCGATCATAAAATTCACGATTTGTGTGGATGGTGAATATCAACCCCAGAAAGCAACAACCACCCTGACGCTTGACGCGGCTCCGAAACCTTCACTCTGGTACCTGCAGTGCGCAAACGCAATCTCACAGACAACTACAAGCACGCGAAGTCACCCTGGCACACTGGAGATTCAAATCAGACGGGATCGCTCTCACCACTCGTTCCTTCCTCCCTGGTCAATTTTCGGCATCTCGGATCGCACCTGCAGAGATCTGCAAAGTAGTGCAGGTGCAGGAACAACGACCCTTGACGAGCTTGTCGCGCAGCGGACTCATCTACAGTGGGCGGTCTAGTGCTTTCCACCTACCCGGCGCGGAAACCAGTCAAGGTGAGTGTCATCTCCAAGGAGCACTTCGGCTTGCGTAATAGCTCCTCACACTGCTCCGCCGCACCAAGGCTTACCGATGTAGCAGATTCATAGGTCAACGCACGCGCAGACCATCGGTTCTGTCAGAAGAAGCTATTGAACGCCGACCAACCCCACTGATATCGGTACGTCTGAACTCTTTCTTTTGACATTTTGTGGGGTGGATTACCTTCTACGATACCACCATTTGTCGTCCTTTCAAGGAGCGCGCCACTGGCTCTCACCCTTTGAACGCTTATATCCTGCTTGGCCGCAAGCTTTCATGCCGTGAAGCATCCTCTAATTGACTTCGTCCCCAGACACTACAGACGTCCCATAACTTAACCTTACGCGTCAACATCAACAGCGCTGGCTCTTCGGCTCGAAACGCGTGCGCCATCTAGCCTTTGTGCGCACCCGGATGGGAAGCTCTACTGTTCACTCCAGAACTAGTCACAGCTGCCACAATGAGTAGCAGCGGAGCTGGACCGCTCGTGCCCACCTTCCATGGCTTCGTCAGTAACAGCATGGACGGACTGACATTGTTCGAGGGTTGTCTGAGTGGGAAACTTCATCATGTGCCACGTCGCCCGCATGACAGAGAACGCGCGCAACTTATCAAGAGCGGCAGCATCTTCATCTACGAGGAGAATGCATCAGGTATCAAGCGATGGACGGACGGTGTTGCTTGGAGCCCCAGCCGCATTCTTGGGAACTTCCTCATCTATCGCGAGCTCGAGAAGCCGTTTCCTCCCGGAGAGAAGAAGCGCGCGATGAAGCGCAAGCGTCAGAGTATCCCCGGCGAACCGTATCCGCGCCGCGACTCTGACGAGAACGACACCAGCGAACAGATCACGCCCATCACACCACCAGAACCAACCCCGAGCACAGAAGTCAAGTCGGAGCAGGCCACCAGCGAGCAAGACAAGGACCTGGAGCGGGCTCTCATCGGCTCACTGGTCGATAGTTATGGCTTCCGGCCGGACGGACTGGTGAAGAAGACCATGAGCATCTCGACCAACGGCATTTCACACCACATGGTGTCGTACTACAAGGTCGATGATGTCAAGAATGGCAAGCTTCCACGTCCGATGACCGATCCACGTCTGCAAGGCATTTCCATTAGACCAGAGCTCTACCTCAAGCAGAACTTCCGATCTCCTGTCGAAGAGACAGAACAATACGCCATGGACGGTAACATGCATCACCCTCATATGCTGTACTCGATGCAGAGTGGTCCATACGCCATACGACCAGGTCAATACTTTGGTGGGCAGCAGTATCAATCCATCTACTCCATGCCGCAATCTGCGCCGAACACATACTCTTCGTGGTCCGCTCAACAACCTCCAACAACGGTCGCCTATGGGAGTCATCCTGCGTATAGTAACCAAAGTTATGCAAACTACTACAAACCGCAAGGACAGACTGGCAAGACTGAAGACGCGACGACTAGCTCCCAGACAATGCCGTACGCGAGCCAATATGCACCATCGGCATATTCACAGACACAAGCACAGGCTGTCAGAACTGAAGACGCTACGACTAGCCCACAAACAGCGCAGTACACCAGCCAGTATGCACCATACTCGCATGCGAACTACTACAAACCACAAGGACAGGGTGCCGTCAAGCCCGAAGATACAGCGACCGGCTCACAGACAATGCCATACGCGAGCCAATACGCATCGGGCTACTCGCAGATGCCGCGCGGTAGTGCCCAGTCCACACCAGCTATGGCGCAGTCAGCATACCAGAGCCCTGTGCAGCCGAACTCTCCAACCTTTGGATCGATGAATGCTCGTCCATCGTACAGCAGCACTATGCCAGCGCAGACCTACCGACCTTGAGCCAGACCCAAAGTCATTCAGAGCGTCTCAGGATCTACGCATCATGGCGTTGATGTTGTTGCCGTATGGGCAGGGTGGCGGAGAATTTTCACGAGGAGTAGGACCGATCGATAGGAGGTTGAGATTGCTCTCGAAAGTCATATGAGAGTTACGGCGACTGCGCCGACTGCAGCCGTCTTGAACGCCTCTCGGCGCTGGGAGGGATCATGGGATACTGACGCGTTACGCGTTGTACATGCTGGGAGGATGTCTGATCTGCTGCGTTCAGCGCTACGAATACTGGCCCCCTTACGCTCTTGCTTGATGGGCCCAGGAATTACTAATGAACATGCTTTCAGGCATGGGCCGATGCGAGCGAGTCTCGCAGTGTCATGTAATCACTATACAGCACGAACATAAATGCTTGCGATTCTTCGAATATTTTGCCTTTCCACATCGTCACTTCTGCACAGCCTTCCAGGCACAGGCTCAAGGTTGACGTTGGTTCGGCAAGCGAAAGTCTCGTGATTCAGACACCCCTGTCGTCGATCGTTCGAAGCCTTTTCCATCGATGTTGCATACAGTAAACCGACTTTCGGAAGGCTCTGAAGCCGGACGAATTGTCTTGACTGGGCGATAGGGTGGCTGCTCGGAACGCTCCCTCTCGCGTGTCCAGACACTTGGTCTCGCAGGATCATTAAAAGGCCAACGTCACCATTCACGAGCACAACGAGATTGCTTGCACCGAAGTTTACACATGCATTAGGTTTCAATCCGATCTTCCGCAGGAGAAGGTTTTTGGTTGGACGCTAGCGTGGAGACGTCACGTCACGGGATTCTTGATCGCGACTTCACTTCTAAAGAACATTGCAAAAACATGGCTCGATGAACATGGCCAGTGTGACTGGCGCCCAAGTCCAAAGAATCTGCTTGAGCAGTGCGGTATCCGCGCAATTCCTGGCACAGGCTGGCCGGCCACGATGCACCGCCAGCTGGCCAAAGGGGCACCGTGGTAAGGTGGCACCATCGACGACTGCTCAGCTCCGCTCGCCAACCTGCAGATGGTCATCTCCACTGCAGCCAATTTTGCGGTACTCAATCCCCGCTACTTGTCGGCCCCTCACACACCTGTTCACGAGCTGACCTTTCGATAAGCTGTAGAGATCTCCGCTCGGCCATACCAACTCCGCAACTGCATCGTCTCCTCTCGGACAAAGCCAAGTCGCCGAAATCGCCGCACGAACCGGGTTCAGCTGAAGTGAGTCTGGACTTCCATATCGCGTCGCTTCTCATGCCCTCGTCGGACGACATGTTTCACAAATCCAACCAGTCAGCATCGTTATCGAGCTCTCGCTTGACCCTGCCCTTTCTACCCCGCCGTGGCTGCAGCGCGCAGCGCCATGGCGCTTCATTTCCAGGTCCCGGGCCGCCGAGATCTACCTTGGTTGAGATCAATGTCACGCATGTTCGTCTAACCTGCGAATGGTCGTACATCCGGCATACAGGCTGTCCGTAGCACGTGATCTAATTTTGTTTCATACCGCACTCTGAGTTTGACATTGCTTGGCAACAATTGAGGCCGACCGCTATATCACAAACACTAACACTGCCATAGACTCACCAAGATGCCGATCAATCTAACCCAACCAAACCCATCGCCAAAACCATCCAAGCAGCCCGCCAGCAAAGTCGCGCCATCCAGGAACGAGTGAAATCCTCCTTACCAACCCTACCAGACCTCCGACCTCGCGAAAACATCTACAACATCCCGAATCTACTCACAGTCTCCCGTCTCTTCGCGGCACCAGCAACAGCCTACCTCCTCCTGCACGATCACCACAAATGGGCACTCGCCCTCTTCGCCTATGCCGGCATCACCGATCTCGTGGACGGATGGATAGCGCGCAGGTTCAAGCTGCAGACGGTAGCAGGCAGCGTGATCGATCCGATGGCTGATAAAGCGCTGATGATCATCCTGACCGTCACGCTCGCTGTCAAAGGCGCTATCCCGGCATATCTCGCCACCTTGATCCTTGGTCGTGATGCCTCGCTTGCAATTGCAGCGATATACTACCGCTACGCTTCTCTGCCGGCGCCGAAGACATTCATGCGGTACTGGGATTTCTCGCTCCCGTCTGCGGAAGTACATCCCACGACCGTGTCGAAGTACAACACCTTCCTCCAGCTTATCCTGATCGGATCTACCCTTGCATTGCCGGTGGTGACAGTTGGAGGTCAGTACGCCGGCCTACTGCAGATGTCGGACACGACACTGCACTTAGGGATGACGTACTTCCAATGGCTCGTCGCGGGCACGACAGCGTGGAGCGGCCTGAGCTACGCCTACTTGCGCAACGCGGTCACGATCTTGGGAACCGATGAGAAGCTCAAGGCCAAACAGGGCGCGCGAGGTCGAGCTATCATCGGGGTGACGTTCGGGAGTGTGGTCGCGCTCGCTGTGTACTTCGCTTTCGTCGTTGACGACGAGAAGTCGACTGGAGAGATAGAAGCGAACACCGAACCAGAAGCAGAAATTGTCAAAAGATAGACTTCTAGACCTCTTGTATAACAATAACAGTTGAAGAACCGTGACCCAAAAAGGTTGCAAGCACATAGCCATCATGCTTCATGGCTAGCCCTGCGAAGTCGTTCCGTCGCCCTCCCGATCTATGCAGACATGCTCGCTTCCCGCTCCAAGTCCCCCCCACGAGGGAGGGAGCAAAAGACTGTAAAATAGCCAGCTTCCTCCACGCAACGCCTATAACAACAACGAGAGCCTAGCGCGAGCCATCACCTATCAAAACATCTCACATGCCCACACGCTCGCGCGCTCGCACGCCCACGCTCACCCCACCTCCCCGTCAATAACAGCAAGCCGCTGCTTGACCGTCTTCGCCTTCTTACTCAACCCCTTCTTCTTCTTCGCCGGCGGGCCCTCGCCCACCTCCAGCGGCGTCGCGGCGCCCGACGCATCATTGCTTGGTCCGTCTTCGAATTTGCCTTCACCTATTTCCCCCAAAGTCAGCATACCATACCCCAACGTCATACCACCCCATCTTCGAGGCAATAGCTCGACTCACCTTCATGATACATATCATCCATACTCAAATCCTTCCCCTTCTTCCCTCCCCCGCCACCAGCCCCCGGCGCACCCTTCCTCTTCCTGCCCCCCTTAACACCACCCTTCGCCTCCTCCTCCTCCACCTCCTGTGCCCTTCGCTCAATCATCGCCGCTTGATCGTCGTCCGCGAGCCACATCGCCATCTCCTTCGTCCGGTTCGTCTCCCTCGTACTCCGATTATTGAAATCGACAATCTTGTTATCACCACCCGCTTGTCCGGAGATAACGACCCGTTGAACTTCTTCTTTCTGCAGCGCGCGCTTGCGGATGCGCTCCTCGATAGTTCCACGAGTGATGAGGCGGTAGACGGTGACTTGTCTCGTCTGCCCGAGACGATGCGCGCGGTCCATAGCTTGGCTGTCGATGGTGGGGTTCCAGTCGGAGTCGTAGAAGATGACTGTATCGGCGGCGGTCAAATTGATTCCGAGGCCTCCAGCGCGGGTGGAGAGGAGGAAGATGAAGAGATCCGGGTTCGACTGGAAAGCTGCGACGGTGTCGCGGCGGTCCTCGAGTTTCGTGGAGCCGTCGAGGCGGCAGTACTTGTAGTTGCGGTAGGTGAGGTACTCCTCCATCAGGTCGATCATGCGAGTCATCTGGAAGTATAATAAGACGCGATGGCCGCCTTCCTTGAGCTGGCGGAGGAGCTGGTCGAGACGCGCGAGTTTGCCGGAGTCGGTGACGAAGCGGCGCATGCTTGGGACTTGGATTTGGGTGAAGCGCTGTTTTTGTGACGCTGGCTCTGCTAGCAGGCCGGTAGCGGGGTACTTCGAAGGCGGCAGTCTGGAGTTGAGGAGCGCGGATTCGGTAGGTGTGTTGACCGGATAAAGGGCGCGGCGGATGGGGACGTTGAAGAGTGTCGATTCCGTTTCGGCGAAAGCTTTGTCGCTCGGGCAGACCAGGTCGATAGGGGGTGCGGTGGCGGTAGGAATGTAGCAGGATTCGATGACGGAGTAGCCTTTCTCTTCGATGGCGTTACGGGAGACGTTCATGAGTTTGTTGAGGTAGCCGTCTTGCGTGACGTCGGCGAGTGGTTGTCTGCCGTTGCGTTGGACGATGTTGAGCATCGAATGCACCGGCGTGAAGCCAGCGTTTTCCTGCTCATCCTCATGGTCATCGTAAGCGACCTTGAACCGGCCAAGCCGATCTTCATCATCAAGCGCAGTGACGGCACGCTCGAAGATCCCCTTCCTCGCCGTACTCGCCAGCTCACCAGCCGACATACCCACAAACCGCAGCCAAGAGAACGCGCCGCTGCCCTTCACACTGTCGGCAACATGCCTCTCATCCCAAACACTGCCATCAGTGAGCAAGAACTTCTTCAGCCAGCCAGCCTTCTCGTTCTCAGGCCCAGCCACATCAACCTTCCCTTGTCCCTCCGCAAGCATCTTCGGCAACCAATACTCAACCATACCTCTCACACTATACGCCATCTGCACAAAGTTCCCCTCGCGCATAAAACTCGCCGTCTCGGCATACGCGCTCAGAGCAAGCGGACTAGTAGTCTCCGCCCTCTCAAACAAATCCGGATGATTGCACACCTTCCGGAACTGCATGACCAGATTCATCAACGTCGCGGTATCCTGCTCATCACCCACCGCAGCTTTCTCAATCAGATCCAGGATCGAAATCTTGTTCCGCAGGTTAGTGTAGTAAGCGCGTTGGCGGTACGTGAGATCGCAGAAGACGTCCTCCTCGATCTTGTCGCCAAGCTCCTTTTGCACGTGCTTCTTGATACGCCGCAGCATGAAAGGCTTCAAGATCATGTGGAGGCGGCGGAGCTGGTCTTCGTTAAGTTTGGTGTTGGACTGGGCGTGGTTTTCGATGTCTTTGCTGAACCATTCGGAGAACTCGTCGTGGGAGTCGAAGAGGGAGGGCATGATGAAATGGAGCAGGGCCCAGAGTTCTTGCATGTTGTTCTGGATGGGTGTGCCGGTGAGGAGGAGGCGGTTGCGGCAGTGGAAGCCGAGGAGGCTCTTCCATCGCGAGCTCGAGCTTGACTTGATGGCTTGCGCTTCGTCGAGAATCATGTACTGCCATTTGACTTTCTGGAAGTACGCAGTGTCTTGCACCACCAACTGGTAGCTCGTCACCAGTACGTGGAAGGGCGACTCGCGGTTGTAGGTGATGTGCTTGCGATCCCAGAACTTGCGCAAGATCTTCCTGTCCTTGGCTGAGCCCCAGTACGGCAGGACTTTGATATCAGGTACGAAGCGCGTGATCTCCTGCTGCCAGTTGTGCAATGTACTCGCAGGCGCGATGACTAAGAATGGACCCCAGATGTCGTGGACTTCAGCCAAATAGGCCATGACAGAGATACTCTGTACCGTCTTACCCAAGCCCATCTCATCGGCCAGGATACCGTTGATACCTTGCTCGTACAAATTGACAAGCCAGTTCAGACCCTTGACCTGATACTCCTTGAGCGTGCAGTCGAGCATCTTCGGCTGTGTAATGTCCATGCTCTGCAAACTGGTCGGGTTCTGGAAGTTCATCTCGCCTTCGTCAAAGTCCTCCTGAGCGCCTTGCAGCTCCATATTGCCGTTGCCGCGACCTTCTGCTTTGTCAAACTCCCGTGCACGGTCCTGAGCTTCTTGAATCGCATGCTGAGCATTCGCCATTGCCGCTTGTTGCAGCACTGTCTCATCCTCAGCATCGAAGTCCAGATCCTCAAAGTTGGTGACTTTCGACGGAAGCTTTCCATCTGGCAGCTCAACTACCTTTGCACCAGGCTTATCCACCAGCGTCTGCGCAGTTGGTGCCACTCCATCTTGATCAACACCAGACTTCTCGATCTCATCGGTCTTGACCTTCTTGCCGATGAAATGGCTGTAAAGCTCGGTCTGACTGATCAAGAAGTTGAGCTTCCTCTTCTGCCGATTCGCTTCTCGATCCGCTTCGGCCTTCCTCGCCTTGTCCATCTCCTGCTTCTCCGCCACCTTCCTGCCCTCCCTCTCGTCTCGTTCGTTGCGCTTCCAGAATCCAAGCATCTCGCGCATAGCTCGCTTTGCGCGTGCAGCAACATCCTTGGTGCTCTTATTCGTGCGTAATTGCCACCGCCTCGCCTCTTTAGCAGCCAGCTGGGCGGTCTTGCGCGCATTTGATTGCTTGGTGTCGAGGCTGTTGTTCTTAACACGCACCACCTTCGGCACACCCTTGGCAATGTCGCGCGAGATCTGCTCGTAGATCTGGATGTAGCCCTTGCTCTCAAACTTCGCCATCCCTGACAGGCCGGATGTCGGCTGCATGTCATACGTGGTAGGGGCAGCATCAGAAAGCTCAGAGTCCTCGCGATCCATTTGGCGTCGGGCGGCATAGCCCTGCAATCGCTCTTCCTCCTTAGGGGCGAGCGCCGGCAAATCCTGGCCTTGGTCGAGGTATGCCTGGCCGCGGGCAGCGTTGTCCTTCTCAGCTTGCTTCTGCTCTTTGCTCTTCCGTGCTCGGACACCTCCACCACCTCCACCACCTCTGGCCGCACGTGCGCGACCACGCCCTGCCGCGGAGAATTCTGGTGTGCCCTCCTCATTCATGCTGTTGGTACTGTAGAAGGACGTCATAAGCCCACCCTCCATAGCCACCTCGCGCTCTCTTCTCCCCAGCGCAGCCGCATTGGCAGGTGATTCGTGTCGGAAGTCCTTCGAAGGTGTGATGCCTTGCAGTCGACTCTGCGTATCCCGGATCTTCTTGTCGGCCCGCTGAATCTCTTTCTCGAGGCGCACCTTCTCTTCCTCGTCCTGCACATTTGCCAGAGTCTGTAGAGCTTCTTCGCGCTTGACCTGCTCGTCCGCAAGAGCCTTCTCGCGCCGTCGCTTCCGCTGCTGGTCCTTCTTCCGCTCCTTATCCTCTTCGATCTCTCGCAGCCTGACCTCTTCAGCGACCTCGTGCTCGTGCGCGTCCATGAACGCTTGTCGTTCCGCATCCGCAGCATCATTGAAGTGCTCATAGAACTTATGCATCAGATTGGTTCGGCGCCGCTTGCGCCTGTGACCCTCGTGGACATCCAAGTCGAGAGTGCGCTTCTTGCTGAGTTCGTTGTAATCTTCTTTCGGACCCGCTATCCAACGCCCTTCAGCTTCAACGTCCGATAGATCGCGAGCTTGTATTTCCGCCCAAGCCTGCTCAGTGTCCTTGATCGTCAGGTTAGGAGGACCAGTCTGAGGAGGTGCAGGTGGACGTCCGATCGGAGGTGCCTGCAGTGGCGCGCGAGGTGGATCCATCGATTCCTGCTTCATCTTCGCTGGCGCTTGTGAGCTACTCGATGCTCGCGACCCCTTGCGACTGTGCGGCTTCGCGTCCATGCTGCTGGCTGGTGACGGCACCTTTGTCTTCACTTCTAACGGCGTCACCGGCGCGAGTACATGACTCAGAATGTTGTTCATGGCCATCGGGTTCGATCTTCGCACAGGCGCTTGCTGCGAGGATGGGATCGAGTCTTGACTTGTCGAGTGTGCGTGCATTTGTGGACCGTTGGCGCGCACAGGATCGTAAGGTGTGGGAGGCGATCTCATGGAAGACGGGCCTGCCGGGTGGGCGTGTGAGGGAGGAGAGGACTGGTTCGGAGGGTACCTCACTCGCTGCTCGTGAGGTAGACCATTCGGAAAGGCGGGTGGAGGCGGGGGAGGGTAGTCGCTGCGGAAAGGATGGTCTCGATGCTGCTGAGAGTCAGTACTACGATTCCACACCACGTGGTGCTGAGGTGTGTGGCTCACCTGCACCGGCACTGGCGAGCGAGGCTGATAGGGCGTGGTGTTCACGTTGTGCTCCTTGCCACCACTCACCCTTGCCTCGCTCGTGGGGTCGTAGTAGCTGGACGCTGGTCGGTCGCGTGCGGTCGGGGACGGGGGTGGTCCAAGGCGGGTCGATGTGGGTGAGGGCGGCACACTCTGGTAGTGGTTTGGCGATGGAGGCACGCCGGTGTAGGAGCCAGTCCGATTGTGTGAAGCGGGTGAATAGGCATTGCCGGGGCCCTGGGTGGGCGAGGTGGGCGTTTGCCGACGGTCTGCTGAAAACATGGTGCCGGTTTTGCTTGCTCTATTGTACCACTCGTCTTATTATTGTGTAGCCATCTTGTGTATAGTCGGACGTGATCGAGGGACGGGCGGTGTCCTTTGATGGAACTGCCTGGCCTTCGTGTCGTTTTATAGACGGGTCGTTGTGTCTTTGGTCTTGTCTGCGGCGCGAAGTGGCGGCTACGGTCGCTGGCTCGTCAATTCGCTGCAAGAGATGTGAGTGGATGGACAATGCACGCTTACGCTCCGACCAGACGCGATCTATACGACGGCGGCAGCGAGGCGATGATGGATGGTTCGTAATTGATGGTTGTCGGTCACGATCATTACAGAGACAAGATGGAGCAGTGGCGTTGGTGGTTGGTCGCTTGACTCCGCAGCCAAAGGGGCGTGCGTGCCTCGATCTCCCACCTCTCACCCTGGCCTCATACAACCCGTGGGAAGACGTGACGTTGGTATATAAAACACGAAGTAAAGTGGAAGCGGACGTAGCGACGTGATATTCGTGGATTCAGCTACTTTTCTATTTACGATTAGCTGTAGATTGTATATATCTTTCCCTCGCTCAAAGATGGCGAGGCAATTGCTGAGCTGACGATCCGGCTTGGTCGCAGAGTTCAAATTCCACCCGTCCTTCCATCGATGCTCCGAAACCTGGGAGTACGCGGCCCGATGCAGCTTAGCGTGAGATCGGCGTCACGTGTACGAACTTTTTTCGAGATTTGAATAAGAACTTCGCGACAAAATCGTACAGCAACGACTACTCCAACATGTCGTCGGTATACAAGTCACTATCGAAGCAGAAGCCCACATCTCAACCCGCCACCGAAAATGGCGACCCCAAACCCCGAAACCGCCAACGCCTACTTATCCTAAGCTCTCGCGGCGTAACATTTCGGTATGTTCATTACACACCACATGTACACCACAGTACTGATATATACAGACACCGCCACTTATTAACCGACCTCCACGCCCTCCTCCCCCACTCCCGCAAAGACGCCAAACTCGACACAAAGCAGCACCTCCCCCAACTCAACGAGCTCGCCGACCTCTACAACTGCAACAACATCGCCTTCTTCGAGGCCCGCAAGTCCCAGGACCTCTACCTCTGGCTCGCCAAACCGCCCAACGGGCCCACGATCAAAATGCACTGCCAGAACATCCACACGATGGAAGAACTAAATTTCACCGGGAATTGTTTGAAGGGTAGTCGCCCGGTTCTGAGTTTCGATGCCCAGTTCGAGGGCGCGGCGCATTTGAGGGTGCTGAAGGAGTTGTTGACGCAGGCGTTTGGGGTGCCGGAAAGGACGAGGGGGGGGAAGCCGTTTGTGGATCATGTTATGGCGTTTACGATGGTCGGGGGGAAGATTTGGGTGAGGGTGTATCAGATTTCGGAGACTGAAGCCGGCAAAGTCAAGGCTGGCGACGAGGAGGTAGAGCTTCCGGCTGTGAATGGGAAGGGCGGCGAGACGAACTTGTCGTTGGTGGAGATTGGGCCGCGGTTTGTTCTGACGCCTATTGTGATGTTGGAGGGCAGTTTTGGGGGGCCGGTGATTTATGAGAACAAGGAGTTTGTGAGTCCGAATCAGGTGCGGAGTGATGTGAGGAGGGTCAAGGCGGGGAGGTATAACAAGAGGGCTGAGGGCACGGTGGAGAGCAAGGTTAGGAAGAGAGATTTGGGGCTGAGGACTGGGGAGGGGACGAGGGAGGTGGATGAGTTGGATGAGAGGGTGTTGTTCCGGTGATTGAGGTGTGCTGGCATTCCAGCGCGGAGAATGGAGAGGATGATGCTGCTCTTGCTGAAAGAATTAGCGTGGCGTTGGGGAGGTCAGGTACTCGTGGCAGTCGCATAGGTACGATATGTGCTTGCCGTTTCTCCTGCAGGTGCTCTTACATTGCAACAGCAATACCAAGGCAAGCTCAAGACCGCAGGTGCGCTCCTTACCTTCGTCTTCAACCAGCTTTCATTTGGTCTCTTCGTCGCTCCATATCTCTCACGTCTACCTCCACCTCCGTCGCTATCTCGCATCGACGAACACATCGATATCAAACCATCACTACCGCACATCCACGGAGTTATCGATCCCGTACCATCACTTCCCACCATTCGCAGGAAATGACAGAATCAGAAGAACCAATCACCGAGCAAGATCCAAAGTACACGACACCTCCGCCTCCACCACCCATGACCAGCCCGTCCGGTGCACCAAGGAAACCGCGGGGTCCGTTCACCAAGTTCGGCCCTCTCCGATCCGACATGGATGAACCGCCTCTCGCGACCCACTGGGATGGCCCTCCGGCAATGATGAACCGCCCTCCTCCTCCATCCGTCATGGACGAGCCTCCCCACCTACCCACCAAGGATGGGCCTCCAGCAATCATGACCGGCCCCGCCCCCAAACGCGGCGAACCCCTAAACACCGCCCCTGCATTCCACCACGCGGCAACCCCATCAGACCAACCCATAAACGAGCCCGCCCCCGCATCAACCATCCCCACCCCCCCTTGGCTCCTCACCGGCGACATCGAATACACTCTAGAGAACGCCATCGCCTTCTTCGAAGTCTCCTTCTACAACGCCCGCACCCACCCCCACCTCATCGACATCGAACACCACGTCGCGGACTCCCTCGCCTACTTCGGCGCCAGCGACCAAGTCAAACGCTGGATTCGTCTGAACGCCGCAGCCCTAGTGTGCGCGCTAGACCTGCGGGCTTGGATGGAGATGCGCGAGGCGCTGGCGAAGAGTTTCGCCGTGGTGATAGAGGCGTGCAGCTGGATCGGCGAATTCGGGGCGCTGAAGGAGGAGGTGGAGGGGCGGCGGAGCGTGTGGGTGGATTTGATCGAGGAGGATATTGTTCAGGGACAGCTGGAGGAGTTGGACTCTTGCGTAAGTCGTTCGGTTGCTCTTCACCACGAATTTTGGCGCGCTTAACGATCTACAGGTGTCAACGCTCAGAGCCACCCACAAAGCCGACCCCAGCGACGACACCGTGTACGCCCGCCTCCACGCCGCCACCGTGCACGCCACAGACGACTACCTCGTCAGCCCCGGATACCACGAGCTCTGCGCGGAATACATGACCTGCTGCGCCGCCTCGCCCTAGGACCGCTGGACGGCGAACGATGCTCCGCACACAGAGGGGTCCACAGAGGAGGTCGCAGAGGGGTGCGTACAGGGGCCCTCAGAGGGGCTTTCCGGGCTATCGGTCGTGGAACTCTACTCCCGCTGGCGGTCCAAGATGGTGGAACTGCTGAAGGCGCTCGGGAACGTGCCGGTGCGAGTGAGCCATGGCAGGGTGGGACAGGATGAGACTACGGGGGAGTTGGTTTGCACGGGGTGGGTGGCGGATGTGATTGAAGGGTTCGGGCCTTTGGCGCAGTCGGTGGGCGGGGAGAGGCTGGCGGCGAGGCTGGGATTGAGGTTGGAGGGGGACGAGTATGTTGATTGTGCGAACAATAGACGGGCTGAGAGGGTGGATAGTTCGGTTAGTGCGGTTGTGCGCGACCACGAGAAAGGCCCGGAGGAAGACTTCGTTCTTTTTCCGTAGTAGTTATGGCTAGCAGATGGGTGTGGCAGATTGCAATGTGTACGATTTGCGATAGTCTTGCGCCCGGCTTGTGCAGAAAAATGATCCGCAGACACCTACCTGGCAGTACGAAGGGCCGCACAGTTGCGCGTGCGTAGTACGGTTGGTAGGCGATTCGATTTCAAGAAACATCACTCTTCAGGCGAACCCTGAAAAAGGAAGGTTCGATGAAGGAAAGTCCGCAATCGAAGTGGCAGCGAAACGGATTTGTAGATGCGAGAAGTCAGAGTGGCTTGATTGGATAGTTGAATCGTTTTTGCTCAGTTCAATCGCTACGAGCACTGAGTAGCTGTTAATGCAGCACAGGTCGACCGGTCTTGCAATACCAGCCATGACACGCGGTAAAGTTCCGTCTCAGAACGCCATGCATGCCAGCGACCATCCTCTCGTCCACCCTCATGTTGTCCGACTCGTGGGTTGCAGCACTCATATCGCGCTGGGGTAGAGCATTATCCGCACCATCGCACCGAAGCTCTTTGGCGGCAGGTTGTGCCTGAACTGTGCCCTCACGACTCCGGAGTTGCCTGCCAGCCAATGTCAGCACTGTGTTCCGTACTCTCTGCCTGTGTACGCCCGTCTGAACGGTGTATTCCAAATGTCTGCTCACCGTGTGTCCTCGTCACCTTGCCCCAGATGACCCTTATCTTCGAACCACGGATCTCCCTCTTGCCCCGGTAGACGTATGCGATGCGCTTGCCGAGGTAGAAGCTGGCGGCCTTTGAGTTGTCCACACCCTCGATCATGATGAGAGAGGTTCCTGGGTTGGTGTTCCTCTTTCCTGTTTCACGACCTCCGTTAGTACAGTGGTGGGGTGAGATCGAGTGGTGGTGTGTGTCACATACCGCGCTGGTACGAGATGTGCTTGCCCCTGTGAGGTGGTATATCAGCATTGGATTCTTGCGTCTTTAATGTCCTTGCTTGCGATCATGGATATGTTGGTGGACGTGGACGTACTTGACATATAACCGATGTCCTGCGCCTTCGACCATGATGGCGGTATTGTTCGGGGGAGTAGGCAAGGAGGTTCGAAGCGTACTGCTGTCAGTGGAAGTGCTTGTCGTCAAAATGTGGTGCTAGTTGGTGGTCGCGAATTTCTGAAGGCCGGCCGGCTAGTGCCGAAGGTGCGGGTTTGCTTGGCATTGGCCTCAAGCATTCGACTTTCCGCGTTCATGACCGGACTCCGAGCACGACACTAATCGCAACCTCGATCGTTGTTAGATGTAGGTCATCGTGCTGAATGGTTGAAATGACTGCGGAAATCCATGGCCAACCGATCACCATGGAGAGCATGCGCAGGCAAGCCGGCGGGAGGCAGTCCTACCACATGGCACCCCTCTCCAGGGGAGGAGAGTCATGCTTGGTTGCACACCCGTACCACAAGCTACGGCGGGATGTAGGACGACACAATTTAGCCAGCGGAACACCCGGAGGATATGACGAGAGCTTCTGTAAGCAGCGAGCTGTACCGATATCCACTTGCATTATCGGTGTGTTTCTCGACGTCAATACACCGCACCTCCCGCCTTCCAGTTTTGTAGATATCGCTGTAGACTTCAGGAAGGAACGAACAGGAAACACACTTCATCCTGGCTGAACGTTTAGACATCTGAACATCTTTTCGAGCATCGACCGGATCTCGAGTCAGTTGAGTCGAGTCGCAAGACCCCACCGAGGTGAAGGCGACGGCTTCAAGTTGCTCCAAACTCCGAAAGATTTCTCAACAACAAAAACCGTCTCGATCGCAAGCCTCCCTCTCACCTACACACTTTCAGCGACAACATTAGAACACAATGGCCGACACGTACGTCTTGGAATGAGCAAAGTTGGCGAGACTCAATGCTGATATCGCTATAGCATCATCCACCAGGACCAGGGCCCGGAAAATGCAGGGTAAGGACTCGACTGCTTGTCTACAGCACATTGGGAGAATAGATGAGACAGATATCCACCACGCGATTGCAGATCTGTTTCGCCGTCCGACCCATTGCTCTGGAAACAATTGCGACCGTGTTTCCACTACAGCCCCACTACCACTAATCCACACCGCAATGCTGACATATGTGCTACCCACAGAAACATGGAGCTCAAGGACAACACCATCATCGTCGTCCTCGGTGCCTCTGGCGATCTCGCCAAGAAGAAGACCTTCCCAGCCCTCTTCGGCCTATACCGCAACGGCTTCCTGCCCAAGGGTGTCAAGATCATTGGCTATGCACGAACCAAGATGGACCACGAGGAGTACCTCCGCCGAGTCAAGAGCCATATCAAGACACCGACAAAAGAGTATGAGCAGCAGCTCGAGGAGTTCTGCAAGACCACAACATACGTGAGCGGGCAGTACGATCAGGACGACAGCTTCCAGAACATGGAGAAGCATTTGCAAGAGGTGGAGAAGGGTCAGAAGGTCACCAACCGCATATTTTACATGGCCCTACCCCCGAGCGTGTTCATTCCGGTCAGTGAGCACTTGAAGAGGAACAACTACCCGAGCAGCGGCATTGCACGGATCATTATTGAGAAGCCTTTCGGCAAGGATCTGGAGTCGTCGCGGGAGCTTGACCGCGCTCTCCGACCGAACTGGAAGGAGGAGGAGACCTTCCGTATTGACCACTATCTTGGCAAGGAGATGGTGAAGAACATCCTTATCCTGCGGTTCGGCAACGAGTTCTTTGGCGCTACCTGGAACCGGAACCACATCGACAACGTGCAGATCACCTTCAAGGAGCCATTCGGCACTGAGGGGCGTGGTGGGTACTTTGATGAGTTCGGCATTATCCGTGACGTGATGCAGAACCATCTTCTGCAGGTCCTTACCCTCCTGGCCATGGAACGGCCAATCTCTTTCTCCTCCGAGGACATCCGTGACGAAAAGGTCCGTGTCTTGCGCGGTATGCCTGCCATCGAGCCCAAGAACGTCATCATTGGCCAGTACGAGAAGTCGCTGGACGGCACCAAGCCAGGCTACAAGGAGGACGATACCGTACCAAAGGAGTCTCGCTGCCCAACCTTCACCAGCATGGTCGCATACATCAAGAACGAACGTTGGGACGGCGTGCCCTTCATTCTCAAGGCTGGCAAGGCGCTCAACGAGCAGAAGACCGAGGTGCGCATCCAGTATAAGGACGTGACCAGCGGCATCTTCAAGGACATTCCCCGCAACGAGCTTGTGCTCCGTGTGCAGCCCAACGAGAGCATCTACATCAAGATGAACTCAAAGCTGCCGGGATTGAGCATGCAGACGACTGTGACAGAGCTCGACCTCACTTACCGGAAACGTTTCTCAGACCTTAAGATTCCAGAGGCATACGAGTCGCTTATTTTGGACTCCTTGAAGGGCGACCACAGCAACTTTGTGCGTGACGACGAGCTCGATGCTTCGTGGCGTATCTTCACCCCTCTCCTTCACTACCTGGACGACAACAAGGAGATCGTGCCCATGGGCTACCCTTACGGTTCGTAAACCTCTCGTCCATACTTTCTTGCAACTACTAACAACGATCAACAGGCTCCCGCGGCCCAGCCGTCCTCGACGACTTCACCGCAAGCTACGGCTACAAGTTCTCCGACGCCGCCGGCTACCAATGGCCCCAGACGTCCACGGAGCCCAACAAGCTCTGATCGCCCATCTCCTCATTTTCAAACGTCGACAGGGTCATCAAAAGCATGATGTGCAACGCTGTACACGACGCGACTCGCTGGGGGATGCGGCAGCGTAGCGTCCACCATATAACCTTCTCGAGGCAGAGACGGGTGGCCGAAGGGAGGGTTGGGTGTGCTCATGACTTTGGAAACGATATAATGATTTGGACAGAGTGGTGTGCAGCGGACTGCGTAAGGCGCTTTAGATAGACTGGAGCGCTTTTATGATGGGACGTAGAAATGATATGACACCGTCGATGATGGAACATACATCCTATCGAACAATCCTTCATCGCATGTGTTTTGATGCTGTCGTCGGCAAGGCACGTGACACGTTCCCGTCTCGTGTTTCTGACCGTTGCGTGCTCGCGCGTCGGAGTTTGAAGTCAGCTTCCAACGTCCCACCTCACGTCTTACAAGTCAATGCCCTTGTCTTACATGTGCCCCCTTGCTTACACCCTCTCACACTCCCGGAACTCTGCATCGATGAGGCTATAAACCTGCTTTTCTACCGCACTGCGCGGTCTGGATCTTAAAGACGAAGAGCAAGAATACCAGGCGCAATGGCAATCGCAACAACCTCATGGACCGGCCAACCCCGAATCAAAGGCTCAACAGAATCCCTCCGCATGTTCATGCTCACCGCCAGCATCATCGGCCTCCAATTCGCCTGGGGCACTGAGGTATGTCCCCTCCCCCTCCCCTCCCCTCCCTCTCCCCCCTCCCCTATCTCGCTGACCAGTGCTTGCTTGGACAGTTAACCTACTGCACCCCCTACCTCCTCTCCCTCGGCATGTCGAAATCCCACATGTCCCTCGTCTGGACCGCCGCCCCCCTCTCCGGCCTCATCGTCCAGCCCTTGATCGGCATGATGAGCGATAAGTCGCGCAGCAAGTATGGGAGGAGACGGCCTTTTATGCTGGCCGGGACGGCGGCGGTGGGGGTGTGTTATTTGGTGCTGGGGTGGGCGAAGGAGATTGCGGGTTGGTGGGTTGGTGAGGGGGGGGAGGGGGAGGGGGTATGGTATATCACTGGTGGGTGAAGGAGTTTACAGAGGCCTATGCTGACGCACCCTGCGGGTGGGCAGAGGAGGAAGCTGGCGATTGTGATTGCGGTGGGGGATATTTATGTGTTGGATTTTGTGATTAATGTCGGTATGTTCTACCTGCGATACGGAGGCGGCGAGGATTGGACGTGCTGACGATTGTTGTAGCGCAGTCGACATGTAAGGCGCTGATTGTGGACACGCTGCCGATCGAGAAACAGCAGTTGGGAGCCGCCTGGGGTGCGTATGTCTTCCCAATCCTTGGCTCGACCTCGCGAACAGGAGGAGACGCGGTGCTGACTGCGTGCAGTGAGTAGGATGGGCGGCATCGGACATCTCATGGTCTACGCCATTGGTGCTCTGGACCTGAAGTCCATCTTCGGCAACTTCCTCGGCGACACGCAGTTCAAGAAAGTCTGCGTGATCGCCGCGATAGCTATGGGCATCGCGCAGTGTACGACAGCTTGGGCAGTGCAGGAGCGTGTTCTGGTTGCAAACGGCGCTAAGGGCGAGGAGGAAAACCAGAGCATCATGGCATTGTTCTCGCAGACCTTCTCCACAATCCTACACGTCCCAGACCGGATACAGGCGATATGCTGGGTCCAATTCTGGAGCTGGATCGGCTGGTTCCCAGTCTTGTTCTACGGCAGCACCTGGGTCGGCGAGATCTACCTCCGCTACGAGGTCGAAGCCGACCACAGCACGGACGATGCATTAAACGAGGTCGGTCGACACGGAAGCATGTCCCTCATCGTCTTCAGCATCGTCGCAACCATCTGCTCAATCGTCCTACCCTGGTTCATTCAAAGCCCAGACGACAACGACAAACCAGCCTACACCGCTCGCCCGCCCTCAAGCCTCAAACCAGTCCTCAGCACCTTCCGGTTCCAGAAACCCACACTCTTGACAGTCTGGGCAATCGGCTGCCTCCTCTTCTCCGCATCAATGATCTGGGCCCCACTGGTCCAATCAGTGTGGTTCGCAACCCTCCTAGTCGCCCTCCTCGGCGTCTCCAACGCCATCGCCACCCTCTCACCCGCAACATTCCTCGGCGTCGAGATCAACCGCATGAGCTCCGGCATTCCACTCTCGTACAGCCGCCTCTCGTCCGGCCGTCGGAGCGACGAAATTGAGTTGGACGGGATGTCGGATTCTCCGCCGAGATCGATCTTGCATCTAAGGCACGATTCGAATGGTTCGCTGCCGCCGTCGAGTACTGGAGAGCTGTCGGGAATATATCTGGGGATACTGAACATCTACACGACGCTGCCGCAGTTCGTGGGCACGGCGATTAGTTGGGTGGTGTTCTCAATCCTTGAGCCGGGGAAGAGTCCGGAGCTGGCTAAGGATGCGCATCCGGATGAGCATCATGCTACTGATGGGCTGAGTGGGATAGGTGTTTGTTTGTTCCGTGAGTACATCTGCTTAGGCTTTGTGGACGGGATATGTGCTAACACTTCGTCAAATAGTCGGGGCTCTATGCTCGGTCGTAGCTGCCTTCGCGACTAGGAGGTTGAAGGGGAATTATTAGAAATGCTAGATACGCAGTCGTATCAAGCATCCTTCCCCGACGAAGTCTCAACTCTTCTACAGTCAATCGACACTCCGTTGTGAGCAATTATGTTGAGTCTTTGAAGGCCATTTGTGTCCGAACGACCTGATATCGTACCTCCAGTTGCGTATGCTATTCACCCTCGCCTCAGTGAGCGGCGGTAAGGACAAGTGAACATGGACTCAACAAGGTGATAACATTCAACATGCGTATCTACATGATATCAATATCACTGACGGCGTTCCATAGCCGACTCATATCTACTCGTTCATCCAATGCGTATATACAACGTGAAGGGCGACCCTCACAATCCCTTCCCAAGATATCAATATGCGCCGCCGACATCCCATATAAAGCGCCGCGCAGATAAAGCAACAACAATAATTAAATCTTTCGGTCAAGATCGAGGTTCAAACGGTGAAGAATGGCTGCGTGGGCGTCTTCGGATCCTCAGACTCCAGATTCGTATCGACCCGCAACTGCCGCGCGCCCATCTCCAACTCTGTCAGTGACTCTGGCGTTCCGGGTCCACTGCCGTCGAGAAGGAACTGCTTGAAGCTGACGCCGCTCTTGATCTCGCTCATCGGTGGCGGGGAGCTGAGAGCAGAGCTTCTAGCCTGTGGCTGGAGAGGGGGATGCTGCGGCATCGGATCTGGGTCGTTGAAGTAGGTGTCTTTCTCCGCTTTAGGTGTCGTTTCGGATTTGACTTGCTCGAGGACTTTGCCGACCGACTGTAGGCGTTCAAACTTCTCGTCCTCGACTTCCATGTTGACAGGCATGTTGTTCAGTAGGCACCAGTTGCGCTCGAGGTATTGTGAGAGGCGGTAGTGTTGGCGGTCCCATTGCTCGGAGAGAAGGCGGTGGGTGGTCTGGATATCCTGAACGGTGAAGTGTGCTGGTGCTGCGACGGGCGCTTGCGAGGCTTGTTTTGAGCGTGTTGTGGGAAGGTTGAGTGAGAATGAGGAGCTGTTCGAGGGCGAGGATGAGGACGGTGTGCGGTTGTGGGAGGGTAGAGCCGGGAATGATGGTGTGTAGGCTGATGCAGCGCGGGCGGCAGTTTTGCGAACGGTTGAAAGGCCTCGTCGCATGCCAGCAGCGCTACCGTAGGAGACTGCTTTGCCGTGCGTGGTTGGTGGTGAAGCTTCAGGGTCAGTCATGCCTTTCATGGTAGCTTCAGCAGATTTGAAGGCCGCTTCCTGCCCGTCTCGCATGCTAGGTAGGTAAATCAAAGTCGTGTTGTCGATCAAGGCATTAACTAGATCCGTAAGACCTTGGAGCGGGATCTCATTATGGTCGCAATGCAGTTCGCGGAGTGTGGTGTTCTCCTTGAGTACATCGGCTAATGTGTTGGCACCCTGCACACCAAGCTTTTGCCTCTCGATCCGGAATGTCTGCAAGAACTTGTTCTTCTCCAGCCCAGTGAGCGCATCGTTGATACCAGCGCCAAACTTGGACGAAGCGAGCCTGGAGTCTTCTCCAGACAGATCAAGTTCAATTAGTGTGTCATTCTCAGCTAGCAATCGCGCGAGGGTACGGCAGGTCTCTTCGCTTGCATCGCCAGGCAAGGCCGTCTGCGACAAGTCGAGATACCGAATGCTCGTGTTCACCATCAGCGCATTAAGCATCTTGCGGAACTGTGACTCTTCTCGGTACTCGACGGCCCTCATTGTAAGACGTGTCGGAGCCATGCCATCGGCTATCGCTTTCGTCACCTTCTCAAGACCCTTAGTCAGGATGTTGTGACTGATATCAAGGTGCATATCCCGTACGTGTCCAGGCTCAAATGACAGGCTGTGCAGAATAGTCGCAATATCGCCACCAGTCAGATATGCATTATCAAAATAGAGCTCTCGCAGTGTCATCGAGTGCGGATGAGCGACGTAGGTAGCAACAGCATCGATCGATGCCGAGTTCAGCTGCGTACCACTAAGACGCAACTCCTGCAGCCGCCAGACAAGGAGCGTCTCGGCCGTCAGCAAAGGTACGTCTCCAGATGTGCGCGAGATATGCGATAGATTGAGCTTTCTAATGAAGCCAAACATTCCGAGCTGGCTGTCGAATGTCACTGGATCGAGACGAGCGGTGTTGCCGGCGATTTCAATGGCCTCTAAGGTGTTCTCCTGTGCTCGCAGGGCGTCCAGTATTAGGCCCATACTCCGGTCGTTCAGGCCACATCTGTTGAGCTCGATGGCGCGGAAGTGGCAAGACTTGTCGACCGCTGCACCAACCAAATAGTCCATGTCGGTGTCGCTGAGCTCGATGCCATTGAGACATATCCAGTCGACATTCGTGGTCTGGTGTCGGCAAAGAGGCACCAAAGCCTCGACAACGCCGCAGCCTATGTCTTTCCCTCTCGCACTGTCCTCATCGTTTGGGTCCATGGGCTCATTGACTTTGGGCGTTACGCAGCCTGAGAAGTCCATCCGCCGCAACTTCTTGCTCGTTGCAGCCAAAGCGCGAACCTCCTGCACCAACAAGCAGGCGCGGCCTAGCTCGTCTTCTGTCAACCGAACTGGTGTTCCTCGCTTTGTCCTTGTGCACAGATATTCTCGTCCGTGCTCGTCGCAGAGACCGTTCAAGCTATCGAGATTGATACCAGCGAAAGACAGGCTTCCAAAGCTTTCGTTGTAGCGTAATGCGCGCATGATAGCCAGCAGCGCGTAGGCCCTATATTCTGGTCTCCTCGTGTCGGCTGGCGGTAGAAGTTCGAATCGTGGTGCATCTTCACAATCGTAGTTGATGGTATACCGGATATTCGACGGGCTGAGGCCATAAGCGATACAGTAGGCGGATAATGTCCGGTCGAGACAGCTGTGTTCTTCATCGACCGCTGACACTGGAGGTGCGAGCAGATTTTCCACTTCCGGCGGCATTATAAATTTGACGATACGATGGCCGTACTCTGGTCGAAGGAAGTTCTCCACGTAATGCAATCTGGCAGCGATCTCATGAGATGCCAACGAAGCTAAGATGAGTCGTTTGGCTGGCTGGAGAGGTTGCCGGAAGCTGAGCTCGAAGCCGTCATCCACTTCATTCACCCTCACCGAAGACAAGTTGAGTATGCCGAAGGAAGCCTGGGAGCTTATAGGCGCAAGTGATGGACTGCCACTGCGGGCTGCCGGTTTAACGAGCTGCACAATATGCACCTTGTGCACGCCAATCACAAGAAAGCACACAATCGATCCAGCAGATCCAAGTTTCGTCATATCATCGGTGGATGAGCGACTGGACTTCACAGGCTGGCGTTGGACGATCTTGTAGATAGAGCAGTTGGCCGGATCGTAGTCGTGGTCGCGTTCGATGATACGTGCTGCATGCTCCACGTTGAAGGATGACGTTGGTGCAGGCTGTCGCAATCGAGCGGTATTGCCAGCAGACCTGATATGCCTGACCCACATATCTCGTTCTTCCGCGCCGTTGAATTGCATCGTCAAGGCAGATGACTGGGCAGACTCTTCATCCAAGTAGCAGACGTCCAGTGCGAAGTACGGCTTGCCATCGTCCACTTGATAAACGGCCACCACCTGCCGCAGAGCAATCCGGCCATCCTTGTCTCCCGAAGATTCGGACTCAGCCCGCATATCACTCAAAGATCCAGAAGATGGCATCGGAGTATGCCTGGGTCCTTGCGGTCTGCCTGGGTGTGGCACAGTGGTGAAGGCATCTGCCGCCTTGGACTGCGACTTGAACCGTATGATATGTGTCTCCGTCAAGACCAGATACTCCTTCTTCTTTCTGAACACTCCTCCACTGGTCTGAACATCTCCATGCAACAGCACATTCCGTGCTGGAGAGAGTCCATCCATGCCCCACTCGCCGTAGGAAGTCGCGCTCGAAGGCGTGGCAGATAGTGGCTCGCCGAACTTCATGTCCGAGGTATCCTCGGTGCTGGTTCGTACGTTTGATGCTCTCAGTTGGCCGGAAGATGCGCCAGGCGCACGCTTGACACTTCCGCGAAGGTGCAATGAAGGTCGTCGGAACCGTGGTGAATCCGATATCGCGGGAGCTGACCGCAGCTCGTCACTCGTATCACGTGCGATATCCGGATGGTTCACGTCTGTGAACAAACTCGGGGCTCGTCGATGTGGGGTCTTCTTCAGTGTTTTTGGTTGTTTCGCAGAGCCGTCATCATTGAAGGAGGCAAGCGTGGGAAGAACGAAGAGAGACCTCCGCCTTCCCCACGAGGAGTCATTGCTGCTCCTCGACATCTCGAATCGTTCGATCAACCAACACACGCGCGCGTGAAGTCGAAATTGGGCGGATCTTAAGACATCCGCTATACGGGAGTTGGCCTGGCCGAGAGGTGATATGACCCAATGAAAGGGCTATAAGAAGACCGGATAAGGCATGAGAAGACAATGCGTAGTACGCCGGCGCCAGCACCGTCAACGCAATCGAACGACTTCTCGTATGAGAGGTGTAGATGAATACAAGAGTACCAGGTGCCGGAAGCACATGTAACTTTTTGTTAGAGTTCCAACGTCCTCTCAGAGCTCCTCCAAACCTTCGTCACCGGGCGCTTTGGCCAATCAACGACATCTTCAATCCGTGTTTCAGGTCGAATCGCCGGCAGGCATTGGAGCCGACTGTGCAGCCAATTCTCGCGCACAACCAGGAACTGAAGATTACGATCTACCCATCCGCAACCGAGAACCGACAACACCCATCTCACGGCCAGAAACACCTTTGATTGCAGGGTACGAGCGACACGAGCAGAGTCCTTCGAACGGAGCCACGACTCCCACGAGAAGCATGATGCGCTACTTGCGCCATCTACCCCAAATATAGTGAACTTTGTCGTGCGGTAGTGGCAAAAGTCCACCTGCAGCTCTGCATCCGGACCTAGAGAGCTCCGATATCTCTGCTGCAGAAGCTCTCATGGAGTCGATAATGCGGCTATTGAATCTAGGCTGCTACGGAAGTTGCTACGTTGATGCAGCAATCGTGTATGTCGCCGCAATCAGGCGACTTCAGCGCTTTCTCCAGCGACGCTCTCATGGGTGGCACCGGTGAACGCTCCGCTCATATGCCCAGAGCCAAACCTTTTGCTCCTTCGTGAGTGGAGCAGCAGTCCTGGCGCCATGGACGACGAGATTCCAACCTCACTTCCAAGTCCAGGGTCGGGATCATCTGGCCTCATCTAGCCTGGGACCCGCCCTCCACCACAGACACGCGGTGGTGCAACCGGATGATGGTAGGTGCCCGCCAACAAGCATCAGTATAATAAATGCTAGCCCGACGAGGCTATGGCTGAACATATGTATTCAAAGCAACATGTCTAGCATGAGGCCCCACAATGGAAGTGATCAATGTGCTATCAGAGTCGAGACCTGGGTTACGTGAGTCTCGCCCTCCTTGACACTCACTTCGCCTTCACTCTATAGGCTTCCCTTCACGTTGCGACTTGAGCATGATTTCACTTGATCTTGACAAGCAACGCGCACAAAAGAGTGCGTGCAAGTGACATAGGGAAGGTGCGTACCCCCTACCTGCCTACTCACCTGGTATGAGTAACGACTCTTCCTCTCACTCTTGCTCCCATCTTTTCCATCTACAACGACAAGGGTTCTCGGGCTCTTCGAAAATAGAGCCCTTTCATCCTGCCTCTGTCGCAGGAGAAGACATGACAACGATGGAACCCTCTCGGACTACTTCTGTCGCAGGAAACAGCACTACATCCCTGACCACCACCCTTTCCGAGGAACGACCTGAGTCGCTGCAGACAAAGAAGGCGACCAATAAAACTACCACCAACGACATTCCATATGAAATCAGACGTGGCGCCAAGACTCTGCTTGATTTGCGGTCTCAAGAGTCGAACGAGAACATATACACACCAGGCCTTCGATACTTCCTCAAGCGCTACCTGGACGAACAAGAAGCCATGCGCGACCCTCGATGGGAGCGCACGAAACACTGGGAAGTCTACTGGGGCGCGAAGGGCGAGATCTACTCCGAGATCCACGGAGCCGAAGTCAAACTTGCCAACAAGTCATGTAAATTGGTCAAGAATATCACTTTGCTGGAGCCACCCTTCATGCTGCGGAGCGATGGCATCTACGGCAATAGGACAATGAACTCTCGTCCTACGGACACTGTGCCCAATGACTTTGACTTTGCGAACGAGAGCGCGATCGTGGAACGTTTCATTCGTCAATCGCATGGCCAGTGGGGGGAAGGGGCGTCATTATGGTGGAAGGGTGGTCAGTACTTCAAACAAGCGGAATACGATGCAGAGATGGAGGAGGGATCAGATTCGGTTTCAGGAGACGGCGAGTCTGACGGGACGAAAGGGGGAAACAGCGGACATGTCGCCGGCGACAAGCATAGCCAGGCCACACTTCCGGACCTTGCTGGTTACAATGACTTTGACTTGATTCTCAATGATTTCGAGTAGAATCATGAGCTCTCTGTCCTGACTAGTCATTTGCGGGTTGCTTATGCCGAATATGCATGAGGCCAGGGCGCGGTATAGCAACTGGATGATCAAATTGGCTCGTGAGGATCACGAAAGCTCGGCAGACTTTAGACGGTGCTGATTCTCTGCAGACTGTTCAGGGACTAGGCTATCATGGTCTGTCGGTCACCCTCTGCTGGCTGAAGGAGCACGGATTTCGAGGGAATTGGCACAAGGGTAAGCTAATTGCCTAGACATGGATGCCTACCAGCCTGACATAGAGCCCCAGATGTCCAACCAAGAATCCAAGCTGCTGGCTTCTCCACGACAGCGAGGAACGTTACTGGGAGGTGACGACTTTCGACTGAACGTGTCATCGTCGAGCTTCTGGACTGCTGTTCATTAAGCTAAGCTACCTATCATCTATATACTGCAGATCGACAGTCCACTCGATCGATTCATCTTTTCACATCCACGATACCACTAGTGTGGCGTAGCCTGAGCAGTCTGCGTAACCGTGACCGTAGTCGAGCACGTACATCCAGACCCATTCCCGGACCCGCTCCCAGAGCCAGAGCCAGACCCACTTCCAGAGCCGGATCCAGGGCTTACCGGCTGCGCCATAAACGCAGAATTGACGTTCTGGTTCGAGGTCGTCTGAGAGAAGCTGCTCTTCAGGTAGCACGTCCCTGGCAGGTACGAAAAGCCCTGGCACCCAGCGGTGGCGTCGCAGATGTCGAAGCAACCCTGGAAGGTGTCGGAGCCCGCGCTCTTCAAGTCCGCGCCGGTGATGTCCATTTGGCATGAAACGGTGTAGGAGTTGCTTTTGTTGGACAGGTACTCCTTGCTGCCGATCGCTGCGCAGGATCCGGACTGTGCGGGTGATGGCGTCTGGCCTTGTTGGGTTGTGGTTGGCTGCTGGGTGGTGGTCGGCTGGGTAGTTGTCGTTTGGGCAGTTGTTGTTGGAGTGGTGGTCGTCTGGCCAGTAGTTGTCTGACCGGAAGTCGGCTTGCTGTTGTACGCGACATCGACATTGCTGTTGGAGGTCGGGCCCACGAGGCTGCTCTTCAGATAGCAGGTGCCTGCGCCGCTGCCGCCAACGTACGCGAAGCCGACGCAGCCATTGGTCGCGTCGCAGATTGCGAAGCAACCTTTGAAGGATTGGGAGGCCTGGTTGCCGAGGTTTCCGCCGTCACGGTCGGTCGCGCACTCCACGGTGTAAGCTACGCCAGCGTCATCGGTGTATTTGCTTCCGAGAGAGCTGCATGAGCCAGATGAGCCGGAAGATGGTGGCGATGCGGGTGGTGAGGCGGGAGGTGAGGCGGGAGGTGAGGCGGGAGGATTTCCAGCTGGGGGCGACGCAGGAGGTGAGGCGGGTGGATTTCCAGCCGGGGAGTTCGCTGGGGGAGATGCCGGTGGAGCAGGAGGGTTTCCAGCGGGGGGCGACGCAGGAGGTGAGGCGGGTGGATTTCCAGCCGGGGGGTTCGCTGGGGGAGACGCCGGTGGAGCAGGAGCTGGAGTGACTGGCTTTGGTGGATTGAGTGTAGGGATTGGAGGAAATGGAATTGGATTGGGTATCACCGGCTGTGGTAGGTTGGGAAGGTTGGGTAGGTTGGGAAGGTTGGGTAGGTTGGGAAGGTTGGGTAGGTTCGGAGCTGTCCATGCAGGAACCGCCGGCGGCTTGGGACCGGGAACAGGAGCCGGAGCTGGAATGGGGGTTGGGATGGGAAGAGGGAGCCCAAATCCGATTCCGAGCTTCTCGTTCTTGGCGACCTTGTGTTTGTGGCCGTCGCCCTTGTGGTGCTTGCCCTTGCCGTCTCCGTTGTGGTTGGCTTCGAGCGAGCCGCGCTGTGTCATATGAGCATGCGCGCCACGACGATTAGACGTAGCAGTGACTGACCTGGAAAAGACTGGCGCCGGGGAAGGCGTTCGCGACCGTCGCAAGCGCGAGGAGGCCGGTGAGGCCTGATGTGGTAAGACGAACCATTTTTTGCGTCTGTGATGAGAGGTTGAATAGTCGTAGGAGGAAGAAGGCGCGATAAATGAGGTTACTTGTACTTATGGGAGGATAGACCTCGATGCGACTTGAGGAAACAAGAGACGGCTCATCTACCATGGTTATGCCAGCATTGGTCAATCTTTCGATCAGAGAACACGGCGCATCGAAGGGACAGTACGGAAGAGGACGTTCGCGCTAAGAAAAGGTATTGGTTGCAAGTCGAGCTCAGGTCGTAGGTGGTGGATCAGACCAATAGCGGGTTGATTGGACGTCTCATCCTCGTCGGATGATACATGGAGCGTGTCGGATAGCATTTGAGACTGCTGTGGGGGGGAAAGACATCCAAGTGATGCCACTTCCGCCGAGAGCCATTGTTCTCCTGAGGGGAAGGTGAAGTCGACTAAAGTTTGAATAATCTTGGCGTGGCTCTACCGGTTCCGTTTTCTGCGTAAGCAATATGGGTGCGATGGTGAGAGGCGGACAGCAGACTGGCCTCTAGGTCCGTTCCTCCAAACACGAAATGTCTTCGGTCCAGAAAAAGTGTATGACGCTGGAATACCTCCGGGTTGCCGTCTCTGCTGTCGCGGTCCGCTTGCTTCCGTGCGGCATGCTCGACATCTCGGTGGTGAGGCGTCTGCATATTCACTCGGTTCTCTGCATTGAGCAGCCCGCTCAGTGATAATTTCTTGCATGTGGCTCCCAGGTAACTCTCCGCCCAGTTCTCTTCAAGTCTCACGGAACGAGCATCCTCTCTGATCATTTCGATCGGTATTCTTTCTTCTGAGCAGACAGTATGACCTACTCGTTTGAGAGAGACTCTCACCCCTTCTGCAGCTCCTGAAGCTTTCCAACCACCTCCTCAACAGCCCCTTCAATTTTCGCCTTCTCCACGGCCGTCATCTTCCCAAGCACATACCTCGCCACATCATCGCTCTGCCGACTCTCTGGCCGCCCAATCCCAACCCCTATCCTCACGAAAGGCGTGTTTACAATCACAGCCATGATGCTCTTCAGTCCATTATGTCCCTTCGCACTCGCGCCCTGCTTCGTCCGCACCGTGACACTCCCGAGCGCTTTCTCCAGCTCATCGTAGATCACGATTAGCCTACCCTCGCCATTTGGAAGAGTGCGCGACCAGTTCGTCCACGCTGTGCGCACGCCCTTACCAGAGTCGTTCATGTAGGCGGTACTCTGCCAGAGCGTCCAGTCTCCTGCGCCATCCGTCGTGGAAGGTCTGCTAACCAGTCCATTGCCCAGACTGCGGTCTTTCTGGAATGTCGGAGCTTGTAGATGCGCGGCTAGGCGATTGAGTGCAGTATGTCCGGCGCTGTGAAGGGTGTTCGCGTATGCACTACCTGGGTTCCCGATGCTGCATATCAGGAGCGGAAGAGCGCGTACCGCTGGCATAGGTGCCGGAGATGGTGATCTTGATAGTACGGCGACTGGAGTTATCTGTACTTTTGCTTCATCATGGTCGCTTGGCTCTGTCGAATCCGGCGACATGCGATGTTTGTTGCGTCGTATTTGCTTTCGAGAAAAGACTTGAGACGACTCGAAAATGGTCCGAGCGCCTTCGCTCGCCATCGGATTTCTGACTTGCTCCTTAAAGGAAGTTTGGTATCGAGTTCTTTGGGTTACAAGAGAGGAGTGTCATTGCTACATACTATGCTATATACTCGCTGCAAAACAAGGGGCTTTGTCCAATCGTGTGTCTGAGTCACTAACTCAACCACACAGCCCGCCCCAACGACTCGCTGAGAAATTCCCGTGCTGACCTACCTAGTCGAAAAGACACAACGTCCTGATATCTGGCCTTCTACACAGCGACGAGCTCCTGTACCGCGCTTTGGTGATTTGGCTGTGGAGGGTACACTCATAAGGCTCGTGAGAGTTGAGCTTTTCCGTGCTGGTGATGCCTGATCGCGGTCGGCGGCGCTATCATGGTGTCCCCACCTGGGCCTGCAGACATGCCAAAATCTTGGACTTTTCCGCCCGGTTCGGGAGATGGAAATGGCATATCATGCCGCAAGGTGAATTCGCTCTCAAGGTGTGCCTCGTCACTGTTAGTACATATGAGGATAGAGTGGACAGGACTTGCGCTGCCACTTACCAATACTTCTAGCTTCATGGATATTCACCACGATGGTCAAACAAAATGTGGTTCCTGTAGTCGTACTCTGTCGTGAAGTATTTGCCGCAATTGTTGTGAGAGCACGTCCTGCTGTGCTTTTGCGCGACATGCTGCACCAGTGCAGCATTCGATTCAAGCCTGAGTTCTTGTTTGTCACAGTCCGGATGACTGCATATCCTTTTGGAGTGGACAATGTGGTCTACAGCATAATGGGCTCGAATCTCGTCCCGTTCGTAGAAGGTACGGCTGCACGTCCTGCATGCCAGCTGGCGCCCATTCTGATCTCCCTGGTATAAGATGTTCCACTTGGCATTTCCCAAGAATCGGTGCTTCCGCTGCAAATGATCTATGAAATTCACTATGCCGCTCAAGCCTTGACTGCCCATGTTTGGACATTCTTCGTCCGGACAATCGATTCTGTTTCTCCCGAAACCCGACACGTGGTCCAACGTGATATGTGTGGTGATCTCGTTGTAAGTCTGCCAGGTTTTTTCCAGGCAATCTTCCATTGGGCAGTGGAAAGCTCCGTCATCACCACGCAGCATGTCTTCGATCGACGGCATGCTCAGGCAATGGATGATGGTCTGTCAATGGATCAAGGGTTGGAAGTGTTGATGCTAGATTGTTGTGGACAAGTCAGTGCAGGATGAGGATATGTTGAGCTAGGTTTCTGTGCGATCTGGGAGGCGACTATATCAACCCATCGCACGCAGTTTGCTGCATGCCTCATATTCGACACATTGAGGGCAGTCATTAGACGTATGACAAACAATTCGCCGGTGCGCGTGTCCAATACGCTCAGTTGCCCGGACAGCATTGTGCTAGCAGTCAGCCGAGAGTCATGTATCGTGAAGCGGGTCATATGGTGATGAAGTTGAAGCAAAGCAATATTGACAAGCTGAATCCTCGGATGTTGCTGTATACCTCCATCTCACAGATCAGACCTTGCGATCTAGTCCGAATCAGGACCGTGAGACAGCTCAGACAAACTAGTCGGAGGCTCGGGGGTGGGAAGCATCAATTTCGCCGCCTTTCGAGAAAGAGATCTGTCCTCACACCAAACGCGATTGTCTCCTCCCCGACTTCAGGAGCATCTGCCTACGTCAACGACTGTACTGGCACCCTTCCCAATACTCCCCAAGAGACCTTCACCATGAATCCGCAAATCACCAACCTGGTCATCATCCTGGTGATGATGCAGGTTAGCAAGAAGGTGCCTTTCGACGACCCAAACGTACTCAACGGCATTCGTGGGCTCTACATCCTCAGTAACCTGATCATTGTGGGCATCTACGTCTATGTGGGCATGAAGATCGATAGCAAGAAGGGTAAACAAACATTGCATGTGAAGGGCACGCGCACGAGCTAATTGTCCTATCCACAGATCGCACCGTTCTCAAATACGTCGAGCCAGCGCCCATGGGCAGCACCGAAGAGCCCAAAGCCACCACCACCACCGTCCAGGCCTACGACAAGCAGCAGCTGCGCGGGCTCTACAAGGCACAGC